>BTHU01000002.1:151415146-151659713 GCA_036184795.1 Tokudaia tokunoshimensis
TAAAAATATAAAGTTCTTTTTAAGCAATATTGGTAAATATTTATTCTGTATTTAGTTTACTTATTCTGAGATATTTAAAAGAACAAACTTATAAAATTAATAATTGTTATCACTTTACATTAAATTAATATATATTTTACAATTTTGCATCCAACAAACATGTTTTTATATGTTCTACAAGGACTGGAAGACACTTAGAGCATGTTTATCTTGTAAGTTGAAAGGACTTATAAACCACTATCTTGCAATTTGAAAATACAATGCACATTTTTATATAATTCAGAAAATGTATAAATACAAATTAATTTAAATTAATTAAATTTAAAAATTAAAATAATAATTTATAAATTAAATTTATAAACTTATAAATTAATTAAATTTATAAAAACAAATTTATAAATTCAAGATTTTGTGTTAATTCATTTTCTTCTAAGATGTGCAAGATCATCCACATAAATGTACCCCAGGTTTGTACACTCAAGGGTTTCCTTCTTTGTACCTGCACCTCAGCCACAGGAGTAAAGAGAGAGAAGCCTTTCTCAGCTTTGCATTGCCAAGAATCAGGACCCAGGAGTGCACTGAGGGAAAAGCTGTTCTTGCAGCCTGTGTGATCAAAAGCAGCAGTGGTCTCTCCAGAAGCAGAGAACTCCAAACCTTGATTACAAAAGACAGGAAGAAAATGGAATACAGGAAGATGGAGGCAATCAATGTCTGCAAGGCTCTGATGTGGGCCTTGGTGCTGGCACCTCTGCATCCTTGGGCACTTTGTTGCATCTTCCTCTGATGTTTCCACAGGGAGAAAACAAGTAGGAGAAAAGTGACCAGTGACATAGCAAAAGGTATGAACCCAAACATGGTGTTGGCGAATGGAAACAGCATAGAAAGCTGTGTGTCATTCAAGATCAAGCTTTTAAATATAGTTACATCATATTCAGTAATTAAAGTGTTTTCATATGCATTAATAACTATAATATTTAAGCACAAGAGAACTAAAGATATTATCAATGTCCCTGTCAATACTTTTTTAACTTTTACCTTTAAATAAAGGAAAATTGGGTTGGAAAAATTTGCTATCTTGAAAAAATAAAAGATGCTGAGACTTGTAGCAACCCAGAGACTACTCTGGTTGAATGTTGTCCATATACTGTGTATTATGCTAACTATTCTTTTAGTCATCCATTTTCCTGGGTAGAGCATATATAACCACCATCTCACTAATACTAACCACAAAAGTGAAATTCTGGAAATGGCTAGAGCAGTGAGGATCTGATCCACTGAAGAGAACTTTTGTCCCTTGACCAAATCCATGATATTCACCACTGCTATGAATCCATTACCAAAAGTGCCAATTATAAATTCCACACTCAGAATTACTATAAATGTGGTCTGTAGGACACCATTCATCTTCACTTGGAAGCTTCAATTTCTATTGTCACTGCCTAAGATTCTTTAAAATATGCTGCTTAAATGTTGTATATATTCAATAAACACAGCGCCATATCATGTTCCCTTAAACAATGTATGAGTCTAATCCCAAAGAAGCCATTATGCCTTGCTAATGATTTCATTCTTTCCATCATAAAACACATATTTTCCTAGAGAGAACTGACCTCCATCTCAAAGTACTTTGCATTACACAGAGTAGCTTAGAGACATTGCAAATTTTGATGAAGAAAATGTTGGTCTCTTGTGCTGAGAAGCAAATGAAGATATATTTATTTGCATCATTCATTGTTTTGTTCATTTTCTTCTTATATACATATGTTAATCTGTTTACATGAGTATTAGGTAAATCATATAAAAATGTCTATCCTTTACATAAGGTAGCAAAAATCTGAATTTCTACCTAGTAATTCCTTGGTACCACATAACCTTAGAAATATTTGAATCAGCTAGGTTCCATTCCTATGTACAGTGTGCAAATCACTGCAAATTCTTCACAACTCAATAATATGTAAATCATTACTTTCCAAAGGTTTAGTACTGTGAAAATACATATTCACAGTACTATTTGATTTTATGCAAAGGAATGCTCAAGTCAATTTCAATGCACTTATTATTTGAATACAAAACTCATTTTCTCAACATGATTTTTTTCTACTGTTCAGCATTTCTGAATCATGGAGCTCATACCTGGCACACTGATCATTTTAAAGGTGTTTCTGTTTAAAATGTTTATATATATATATATATATAATATGCTATAATATATATTAGAACACTGCAAACACTGTGAAAGATTATATTAGTTTATGACTACATGCAAGCTTATGTTTGAAAATCTTTTCAGTGTCAGAAATAATTCACTAAGCAGAATGAGGCTTTTTACACAGCAGGAGACCTTTATATTTACTGTCTGACACTTGCCACGTAGTACACATTTATCTCTAGTCACTAAGGAACTATAGATTTATTTTTCTTCACTCTACTATGCCAACATCAGTTCACTCATTTTTACTGAAGGCATGAAGGCACATGACCTTATAAAATTTGGAAAACTAACACTAGCTAACACTTCTTTCTTCTTTGATAGCTATGATATAAGTAAAGAGACAATAATACAATATGAACTGTAAGAGTAAATAAGGAGAAAATTGTTTATCATACTTATTCCAGTATATACGGCTGACCCTACCCTCAGTTGCCTGATGCAATATCAATTTCAAAAACTGAGAAACAGAGAAAATATGAGGGCAAAGTAATTAGTTATATTTATCTCTACAGCTATGCCTAGGTAAGAGATTATAAAAAAGATATGAGATTATTTTCCCTTCATTCAAGGGGAAAAAACAGGAGACAATATATCAGGGAAGCAATGGGCACATTTTCCCAAAATTTCTAAAAATTAGATATATAAATGTTCCATCTCTGTCAAAGCAAGTGGCTGGCTCTAACTTTGCTCCTTCTATATATAAAACTTGAATTCTTAAAAAAAAAACAAAAAGGAATATAAACAGTCCTGCCGTTGAGGTTCTATGGTATATATGATGAGATAGCATATGCCTAGACTTCTTGCCACAAGTATGTATTGAAGGCACACTAAGCATTAAAGAACTTCCCTGATGCCATCACTGTATTCTAAATCTAAATTGAATACAGCAACATAAAGTTTCCACCATAACAAAGGTCACTCTGGGAAGGTAGTTTTCTTTATGGTTATGTGAGAGAGTGAAGAATTTCATTTCCGCAGACAGACATGTCCTCTCTCAGAAAATAAATGTTGCATATATATATATATATATGTGTGTGTGTGTGTGTGTGTGTGTGTTTATGAGATATCTACATTTCTTACTCAATTACTTAATCATGATGTTTCATATATTGACCAAACCTAAATCTAATAATCAAATTTACTAAGCCAATCATAGTGCACTTTGAATATACTTTAGTTAAATTTACATAGGTACAATAAATAATCCACTATCTCATAACTAAAACCTGTTTTACTATTTTAAGTTAAAAAAAAGAATTAGAATCCAAGTCATTGACACTGATTTAAGAAAAATCATTAAAAAGTATTAAAATTATTGAGCATTTCACATTGTCTCTGGATATTTAAGAGATCTACATGTGAATATACTCTTAAATTGTGGGACAAAGTAGACCTTTTTATCTGAGAAGATGGCTTAGTAGGTACAGTAGCAGATGCTCACAATAGTGCATAAATAAAAGCACTTGGGTTATGCTTTCTATAAATGTCAACTACATTATGTCATACATTTTTTAGATTTAGTGAAGCAAGTTTGCCTTTTTGTTATTGAACTATTTTTGTAGTAGTGCTGTAGACAGAGTTTGCTGCCTTACTTAATATGCTAAAACTCACTGTACTTCTTACAATTAACAACAAATGGTGGGGAAATGTGGTGGAAGATGCTTATTTACAGTTAGAGAAATTCAAATGGATGGAGCCAATCTGGGAACCATTATTGAAAATCCACAAACACTAAGAGAAAAATTAGCTCTACCACATGATCCAACTATACCACTGGTTCATGCATATTTAGGACACATGTTTCAGATAATTTCAGCTAGATCATACACAAAAGTTTCTTTTATCTCTCATTTAGTTAGAGTATACTGGAAGTTTCCAAGAGATGGAGACAATTAACAGTCCTAGAAGCAAAGAACCACAAAAATATCAATCCTTTGTACTGTGTCCCAACACCTTGTGGGGCATCTGCAAGCACATATGGAGATGAAGAAACCTTGACCAAATGAAATCCTGTGTAAACATGATTTTTGACTAGGTCATGGCAACCCCATGTACTCCAATGTCTCTACGCTATTAGAGTTGCAAAGCCTTTTATATATGCTTGTCTGACATTTTCTCTTTCCCTTGCTATCCTTACAAGATCTCACAATTAGTAACAAGTAAAGGTAAATAACTGCAGAAGATTTATTTAGGTTTCTTTACATGAAAAGAAAACCTACTTTATATGTATGTGAATGTATAAAAGTTTTGAAAAATAGAGATTATAGCTACATACATATTCCTTATCATTTTACCATATTACAAATTCAGTTTCATAAATTTCAAATATTATGAAGATATCATCAAAATCACGCATAACAGATGTTCAACATGTACTTGTACTTATTAATTGAATAAACAAATGAATTAGTGATTACTCTACTATTTGAAGGATATTTTCATGCAAATAAAAAATAAATATTTTTAAATATATAGATTTTTCTCTTACTGAAGATTTTAATTTGTATACCGAATTTATAAGAGCATGTTCTCCTTTGTGTGTCTCAACATCTGAATCTTGTTATGGCAACAATTTTCACCAATTTAATGAAATTACCTCTTCTTTCTTACACATAACAAGGTAAATCTTCACCCCTGATCAACAAGAGACTAGTAAAACAAAGCATGACCAATCAAAAGGCAGAGTTGTAGAACCCATACATCTACAATTCACTCCAGCACCTGATATTCAAGAACTGTTACAGAAAGCAGGGCTGGAAAGAAAATAAGAGTCAGAGGATCAGAGTGCTTGCTGTGAGATTCTGTATCCTAGGAATTTCAGGAGCTATACCCATGAACATTACCAATATGAATGCCTATACATGAATTGAAAAAGAACACAAATAATCATGGATTAGTAAAAGCTTAATAGGCCTCATCCCAAAGAAATACAGGCAACTAAACATGCTAAAAGTGGAAATCATAGTCTTCTCCATGGATGAACACACCAAATTTTTATCCAATACTAAATGGTCAGCTATGAAAACATATACACAGGTAACATAATACAGACTGAGTAGGTTATAAAACAAACAAACATACACAAACACACATACACACACAAATACACACACATTCACATTCACACATAACACCACCACCACTGAAAACAGCAACATAACCATCAATGACAAAAAGGTTATTTTAACCAATCTACCTTGTTTACTGTATATTATTGTTCCAGGAGTGTACTCTATATGACCACCTTATCATTAAACTAAATCTTCAGAAAACAGACCTCTAAGTACCACTCACAAAGGATAGGTAGGTTAGGACAAATTTTGTGGGAGGTTTTTTTCTGTTGAGTGAACACAAAAACACTTGTCTTTTCCCAGGTTCAGAATCATGAAAAACCAAAGGAAATAAATAGAAACTAATCCAACTTTTTGAATTAATTAGCTGATTTTGTTTTGCTTTGTTATGTTTTCAGTATTCTGTGTGAGATAAGCTGAGGGGTAATTAAGAGCAGTGGGGTTGTACTCAAGATCAACTGCAATACTAAAAAACCTCTGCCCACATAGATTACAACTTCCAAATGATGTTCCCTGTACTATTTGAAGTTCATTTGAAAGCCAGAATGTCTTTAAGAAAACTCAGCTCAGCAGAGTCTCCTCCTAACCATTCAGCTGATTCTAGTCTCCCACCAGTTGTTTACAGATTAAATAACATTGGTGAGTGAACATCATGAATCCTGTACATTTCAAATTTTCAAGACATTCCCTCTACTGCATAGAATGTTTTAATTCAGAGTAAATTGTTTAAACAAAACAAACAAGCAAACAAAAAACAAACAAGCAAAACTACAGTAAACTCATTGGTTGAGCTGGACTTGGGGTGAATTCACTTTTTTGGCCTGTCATTAAGGTCATGTCTGTGGTGAACAGAAATTTGTTCAAACTGTCTTAGAAAAATCTGATGCACCATAAGTATTGTAACTTTTACAGGAGAGACATGAATAACTGTCTATTCCAGAGGCCAAAGAAAGGATTCAACTCCAGTCAAGCGTAGTGAACTGGTGAACTTATTAGGGTTACTTATATGAGGATGAGTGAAGGCTGATTTACAGGAACATGGGTAACACAAAGGCAGGTTTATACATAAATTCCATACCACACACTGCAGTGAAATCTGAGGACTGCATTCCAGGAGCTCTCTGCCTGACTTGCAAGTCATTCTGTAGTTTCAGAGTCTCCATCCTCTTGCAACTCTGAGGTTTATAAAACCTCAGAGAAGAGTTTCATGGGGCTCATGATTATCAGAAGCATCAATAGACTTAGAAGTTCTCTTTCTTTCCCCAATATAGATAAGGTTCTCTCCTCCCTCCAATAAAAAACCATTCATTCAGTTCTAAGACGTACCTATACAAAAGGTACACAAGACAGGATGGTCTCTAAGACACAAATGAATGCATATATTTCACATTAATTTTCAAAAGGTTAAGAATAAAACAAAAATCAAAATATCTAAGGTGATGGAAAAGTATTCTGTATGGAGTGTCCTAATATAAAAGTACACATAATTGCATATGTGTTGGGATTGATGGGTGGCAGTGGCTCCAGAAAGACCACACCAGGACAAACAGTTCCACATGAGGTTTATTGCAAGGGAACAGGACAAAGGTAGAGGTACAAAGAGAAGAGGGAAGCATTCCTCTTATGTATATGGATGGTGACTTGGTCACAGGTAAATGGATTCTGAGAATATGGTGGCCAGTTGTCTTGGCAACAGGTCCTGCTACTAACATTCCCCCCTTCTTATTATTATAAAGAGAAGAAATAGAGGAGGGGAAGCCAGTGGTGAAAAGGGAATGAGTATACCTTGTCTCTTAAGCTACTTTCTGCTGTGTAGGGGCATTGCAAATTTTCGGGTATAGCTGACTTTCACCATAGGGATCCACTTGGTAAAAGTTCCCATCAGGTACCTCTGTGGACAGTAGCAATTCTGTGGGCAGTAGCTGGTAATCCTGTAACAGAAATTGATTAATAGTTTGGTTAGAAAGTCTTTGTAATTGCCATTGGAGGAATGTAGAAACAAGATTAGTGAGGCAGGGAACAAATAATAACACCAGGAAGATGACTAGAAAAGGTGTTACAAAAGGGAGTATCCACTTACGTATAGGGATTTTGAAAATCCCAGAACTGGAGGTCTCATGGTCCCTGAAATTCTTTATGTCTGACTGTAATTCCTAGAGGTTATTTCTCACTATCCCAGATTGGTTGTTGTAGAAATAGCACTCTTCTTGAAGGAAATAGGCAAAGACCACTGTCTTTAGCTGTCAGGACACCTAGGCCAAGTTGGTTCTGAAACACCATGACTGCCAAAGAATTGATCAGTTTCTGGATAGTAAGCACAGTTTCAGTCATTTCTTGAATATCTATTTTAAACTGTGAAGTGAATGTGTCATATTGGGCCATAGAAGTTGTTATCCCTGTAACTCTAGTACTAACACCTATGGCTATTTGAGTCACGACACCAATGTTGTGGTCATAAAAAGAGAAAGGGGAAAAGAATATGTTCTATGGTGGTGCAGGGGAAAGGGGTGCCTCAGTGGGCCCATGCTGAGGCATCCCTTCCCCCTGAGGAACCAGACACACAATGGTATAGTATAGAATAGAGTTTATTCAGGGAATGGGGAGGGTAGTTAAGGGGGTAGTAGAGGCAAAGAAAGGGAAAGAGAGCAAGAGAGTAGAGAAGCAGAGGCTGGCCATAACCACGTAGAAAGTGGGGAGGGGAAGAGACCCCAAGAGGGCAAGAGAGAGGCTAAGGGAGTGAGAGACTAAGAGAGAGGAGGGGCCAAGCATCACCTTTTATAGTGGCCCAGGAATACCTGTTGCCAGGTAATGGTGGGGTAGATCTTAGACAGAATCCTAACAATATGCTAAGGATGTAATACATTTAGTTACTTCTTATTCCAAATATTACTATGTAATGTAAATGTTATTTATATAGAAAAGTCATAATATAAATATATTAGAAGACTACACATATCAGATAATATTTTAATACAAATATTTTCTTATTTTTTTTGTGTTCTATTTATAAATAATGGACCTTTCAATTGCATTTTTCCCCATGAAACAGACTAATAGTGGATATGACACAGTCAGATTGTCTGATTATACATACTATGTTTCTATTGTACTCTGGTTTATTTGTTATGGCTTTGAAATTGCATTTTAATTACATTTCTACCTTCTTTTCCCTCCCTCCAAGATCTTACAAACACCCTTCATCATTCTCTTCACATTTATGGCCTCTTTTTTCATTGTTTTTATTCAATGCTTATATATATTTGTATGTGTGTACATGTGTGTGTGTATATCTATCTATCTATCTATCTATCTATCTATCTATATATATATATATATATATATATATATATAGACATATATACCCATATGTATTAGTCAGGTTTCTCTAGTGTGACAGAACGCATAGGTAGTCTCTATATAGTTAGGGAATTTGTTGATGACTTACAGCTTGTAGTCCAACTCCCCAACAATAGTCAGCAGTACTTGTGGATGGAAGTCCATGGATCTAGCAGTTGCTCAGTCCCACGAGGCAGCTGTGGATGGAAGTCCAAGGATCTAGCAGTTGCTCAGTCCCACGAGGCAGGCCAGGAAAAAGCCAGAGTAAATCTTCCTTCTTCCAATGTCCTTATATAGGTCTCTAGCAGAGGGTGTGACCCAGATAAAAGGTGTGTGCCACTTCGCCTTTAATCCCAGATGACCTTGAACTCAGAGATCTCATAATCTTAGTCTTCTGGAATTCATAGTCACTATGCTTCAAGATCTCCATGCCAAGATCCAGGTCAGAAACTTGTATCTCTGAGCCTTCAGATTAGGATTATAGGTGAGTCTTCCAATTCTTGATTAGTTCATTCCAGATTTAGTCAAGTTGACAACCAGGAATAGCCACTACACCATATAATATACATTTATATCCATATAATATACATATATCAATATATATCCAGGTAGTATACATATATATACATATATATATTATATATAATATATATATATGTATACACATATATATGTATGTGTATATATATAAATTTATATATCCATAAATATATACAGACATATATATATATATATACATATATGGACATATAATAATATTTGTTTGTGTGTTTACAAAATGACCACTCAGCACTGGAAAGCCAATTGGTGTGCTTTTCTCTGTAGAGGACTACCTTTCCCTAGTAGAAATATCTACTCAGGCCTATGGACCTTTCTGTACATTTGATGCTTTCTGGCTTTTCTTTGTCTGTTTTGACATATATGTTGGTGTCCTACTTTTTCACCTATTTGGGTGGTCAGACTGATAAGTCTTTAAGGACTAGATTCTGGTGTTAGTTAAAGACATAGCCTCAAAGCAAAGTCCTTCATCATATGACTCTTATAATCTGTCTTTCCCTCTTCCATATTCATCTCTGAGTGTTAGGTGTTGGACTGCTTTATAGATGTACTTATTGGGACTGAACTTCAAAACTTTCAAGTTTTATTGGTTATGGTTTTCTGTTGTCATCTTCATCTGCTTTGAAGATAAGTTTTCTTGATGACTAATGAAGGTTACATTTGGGTTAAGAATGACATAAATAACACCCTTAAAGAAATCCAGTAGAACAGAGGTAAAAATGTAGAAGCCCTTAAAAAGGAAACACAAAATTTCCTTAAAACATTACAGAAAAACACAACCAAACAGGTGAATGAACTGAACAAAACCCTCCAGGATATAAAAATGGAAAGAGAAATAATAAAGAAATCAAAAAGGGAGAGAAACTTGGAGACAGAAAACCAAGGAAAGAGATCAGGAATCATAGCTTCAAGTATCACCAACAGAATACAAGAGATAGAAGAGAGAATCCCAGGTGCAAAAGATACCCTAGAAAACATTGATGAAACAGTAAAAAAAAATGTAAAATGCAAAAATCTCTAATCCCAAACATCCAGGTTACCTAGGACACAATGAGAAGACCAAACCTAAGCATAAGAGATATAGAAGAAAGTGAAGATTCCCAACTTAAAGGGCCAGTAAATATCTTCCATAAAATTATAGAAGAAAACTTAATTAACCTAAAGAAAGGGATGCCCATAAACATACAAGCCTACAGAACTCCAAATAGACTAGACCAGAAAAGAAATTTCTCCCATCACATAATAGCCAAAACAGCATATGCACAAAACAAAGAAAGAATATTGTATTAGTTTGGGTTTTACTGCTGTGAACAAACACCAATGAACAATGCAAGTTTTACAAAAGACATTTACTTGGGGCTGGCTTACAGGTTCCGAGGTTTAGTCCATTGTCATCAAGGTAGAAGCATGGCAGCATCCAGGTAAGCATGGTGCAGGAGGAGCTGAGGGTTCTATGACTTTATCCAAAGGAAGCCAGGAATAGACTAGGCATCTTCAGACATCTAAGAGGAAAATCTCTAAGCCCAACCCTACAGTGACACACTTCCTCCAACAAGTCCACACCTTCTAATAGAGCCACTCCCTGGGACAAACATATACAAACCACCACATTCCACTCCCTGGCCCCCATAGGCTTGTTCAAATATGAGACTATGGGGGCCATACCTAAATATACCATAATGCAAAATACATTTAGTCCAACTTCAAAAGTCACCACAGTCTATAGTATTCTCAACAGTGTTAAAAGTCCAAAGTTCAAAGTCTCTTCTAAGATTCATCCAATCACTTAACTGTAATCCCAAAAGCAAGACAGGAAACCAGCTGGGCAGACTCCAAACTCTGCATCTCCATGTCTGATGGCAAAGCAGTCTTCAGGTCTTCAATTAGCTTTTCATCTTTGTTGACTGCAACAAGGTTCTTTTTCCTGGGCTGGTTCCACTCCCTGTTAGCAGCTTTCCTGGCAGGCATCCTGTGTCTCTGGCATCTTTAACATCTTGGGGTCCCCATGTCAACTTCAGCTTCACAGTTTCTTGTTTCAATGTCTGAGTTCCACACATGATCTTCTGTGCATCTCCAAAGGCTGGTGTCACTTCTGCAGCTCTGCCCTCTGTAGCACTCTAAGTTCAAGTTTATCCATCCACTGCCACTGCTATTCTTGGTGGTCATCCCATGTTACTGGCATCTCCAATATGCTAGAGTCTTCTACTGCAACTATGCTTCACCAAAGTCTCTCATAGACTGTCTTCATGGTAACAAGCCTCAACCCATTTTCATGACCCCTTCAGTCCTTGGGTGTCAACTACAACTGAGGCTTCACTTCCACCAATGGCCTTCCATGATCTCTCACAGTGCCAAACATCAGCTGTTCTTCATGATGCCTTCATGCCTTCAAAACCAGTACCACCTGGATTATTCTTACACATTACCAAGTACAGCTGCAGCATGAGATACAATCTTGACTATCTCTGGAACACAGCTTCTTTATGCTCTCAGGAAACACTTCTCAGAAGATATCACCTAAGTGATGCTGCTCTTTTCTTAATCATCACTAATTTCTTAGCTCCAGCTAACTAGCATCAATTGTCCCAGTAGTCTCCTTCTCCTCTTGAATATAAAGACAGAGGCACATGGCCTAAACTGCTGAATTCTGCTGTTTGCAGGAGCTGGAATATTGGCCCCATTGTTCTAGTACATTATCACTAGCTTCCTTTATTCCAACTCCTTCACTGCATAAGCTTGGCTGTCCTTGATCTTGCTCCATAGACTGACTTTGAATTCAGAGATCTACATGCCTGTCTCCTAAGCACTGGAATTAAAGGTGTGGTCCAAGTATGGATTTAAATTTTTCTTCTTCTAGAATTTGCTCTGTTCTAGGCTGACCTTGAACTCAGAGATCTGCTTATCTTTGTCTCCTGGGATTAAAGGCTTGTACTACCATGCCTGAACCTAAATTTAGCTGGGAGGAATCTTGCCTCAAAGTCAGTACTTCCTTAATTCAGTTTAATATCCTTGAATTCAGCTCCATTTCACTTCCTGATGTCCCTTTAATCATCAAACTATATATTTTGTATGTTTCCTTTCTCAGCTTGCTATGTTGGTTCAAAATATTCTTCATCAGACTTAACCAGAGAACAAAGTCTCTGTTGGGTTTTTTTGAGACTTCCTTTGTCAATACAATTAATATATATCTCTTTTCCTTAGCCTTAGGAGTCTCTTCAGAAAATGGCAAAAAGCAGCCATGTTCTTCACCAAAACATCACAAAGACAGTCTCTCAACCACATATGAAAGTTCTTCTCCACTGAAACCTTTTGGATCATCAGGCCTACACAGTTCAAATGACCCTCAATACCACTGTCTTCCATATTCCTACTAGGCTGGCCCACTAAGACCCACTTAAAGCATTCCATGACTTTCCAAATCCAAAGTTCCAAAACACATACTCTTCCAAACAAAAGCATGGTCAGGCCTATCACAGCAATACCCCACTTCTGGTACCAACTTCTGTATTAGTTTGGGTTTTACTGCTGTGAACAGACACCAATGAACAATGCAAGTTTTATAAAAGACATTTACTTGGGGCTGGCTTACAGGTTCCGAGGTTTAGTCCATTGTCATCAAGGTAGAAGCATGGCAGCATCCAGGTAGGCATGGGGCAGGAGGAGCTGAGGGTTCTATGACTTTATCCAAAGGAAGCCAGGACTAGACTGGGCATCTTCAGACATCTAAGAGGAAGATCTCTAAGTCCAACCCTACAGTGACACACTTCCTCCAACATGGCCACACCTTCTAATAGTGCCACTCCCTGGGACAAACATATACAAACCACCACAAATATTAAAATAATAAATAAATAATAAAAAAGAGAGAAAGGTCAAAAAACATATAAATGCCAACCTACCAGAATCACACCAGACTTCTTACTAGATATTATGAAAGCTAAAGGATCCTGGGCAGATGCCATACAGACCCTAAGAGAACACAAATAGTAAACCAGGCTACTATACCCAACGAAACTCTCAATTAACATAAATGGAGAAACCAAGATATTCCATGACAAAAAAAGATTGCACAATATCTTTCCACAAATACAGCCCTACAAAGGAAAACATATGTAAAACTCCATAACAAGGGCAGAAACTGTACCCTAGAAAAAGCAAGAAATTAGTCTTCTTTTAACAAACCCAAAAGAAGTTAGCTGCACAAACATAATTCCATGTCTCAAAACAATAATAAGGTTGGTCTCCAATAACAACAAAAACAATAGAAAGCCCAAATACACACAAATGCTCTTCTCAGTGATAACTTAGTGAAGGAAGAAATAAAGAATGAAATTAAAGACTTTTTAGAATTTAATGAAAATGAAGACACATCATGCCCAAACTTTTGGTTCACAATGAAACAGTGTTAAGAGGAAAGCTGATAGCTCTGAGTCCTCCAAAAAGAAAATGGAAAGAGAATACACTAGCAGCTTGACAGCACACATGAAAGTTCTAGAACAAAAAGAAGTAAATACGCCAAAGAGGAGTAGAAGGCAGGAAATAATCAAACTCAGGACTGAAACCAACCAAGTAGAAAGAAAAAGAACTATACAACAAATCAACAAAACAGGAGCTATTTTTTTGAAAAAATAATCAACAGTAAAGATACACCCTTAGCCAGACTAATCAGAGGGCACAAAGACATTGTCTAAATTTCCCTTATTAACGGTGATGAAAAAATACTCAAGAAAATTCTCCCAAACCGAATTCAAGAACACATCAAAATGATTATTCACCATGATCAAGTAGGCTTCATCACAGGAATGCAGGGATGGCTCAATATAAGAAAATCAATCAATGTAATCCACTACACAAACAAACTCAAGAAGAAAACAACATGATCATTTCATTAGATGCTAAAAAAGCCTTTGACAAAATTCAACATCCCTTCATGTTAAAATTTTTTTGAAAGACCAAGAATTCAAGGCCCATACCTATGCATAGCAAAATCAATTTATAGAAAACTAGGAGCCATCCTCAAGCTATATGGAGAGAAACTTGAAGCTATCCCACTAAAAGCAGGGCCGAGACAAGGCTACCAACTCTATACCTAACTACTCAATATTGTACTTGAAGTTTTAGCTAGAGCAATTAGAAAACAAAAGAAAGTCAAAGGGATACAAATTGGAAATAAAGAAGTCAAAATATCACTATTTGTAGGTGATATTATGTTATACTTAAGTGATCCCAAAAATTCCACCAAGGAACTCCTAAACCTGAAAAACAACTTGAGCAATGTGGCTGGATATATAATTATCCTACTGATTTATAAAATCAGTAGGATAACTCAAAGGATAAACAGGCTGAGAAAGAAATTATGGAAAAGACATCCTCCACAACAGTCACAAGCAATTTAAAGTATCTTGCTGTGGCTAACCAAGCAAGTGAAAGATCTGTATGAAAAGAACTTCAAGTCTCTGAATAAAGAAATCAAGGAAGACCTCAGAAGATGGAAAGATCTCCCATGTACTTGGATTGGCAGAATTAATATAGTAAAAATGGCCATATCCCCGAAAGCAATCTTCAGATTCAAAGCAATCTCATAAAAATACCAACTCAAGTCCTCATAGAGTTATAAAGAACAATTTTCAAATTGATCTAGAATAACAAAAAACCCAGGACAACATGAACGATTCAAACAATAAAAGAACTTCTACAGGAATCACCATCCCTGACCTCAAGAATACTACAGAGCAATACTGACAAAAATATTGCATGGTATTGGGACAGAGACAGACAGGTAGAACAACGGAGTAGAATTGAAGACAAAGAAATGAACCCACACAACTATGCTCACTTAATCTTTGACAAAGCAGCTAAAATCATCCTGTGGAATAAAGAAAGCAATTTAAACAAATGGTGCTGATTCAACTGGCAGTCAATATGTAGGATAAGGCAAGTTGATCTACTCTTATTCTCCTCTACAAATTACAAGTTCAATTGGATCAAGGACCTCTACAAAAAACAGATTTACTGACTCTAACAGAAGATAAAGTGTGGAAATGCCTCAAACACAGGGACACAGGGAAAATTTCTTGAACAGAACATCAGTTGCTTATGCTCCAAGATAATGAATGAACAAATGGGAACTCACAAAAGGACAAAGGACACTGTCAATAGGACAGAACAGCAACCAATAGTTTGGGGAAAGATCTTTACCAATCCTACATCCATTAGAGACCTAATATCCTATATATACAAAGAACTCAGGAAGTTAAACTCCAGAGAACCAAATAACCCTATTAAAAGTGGGGAACAGAGCTAAACAGAGAATTCTCAACAGAAGAAACATGAATGTCTTATAAGAAAATCAAAAAGACACAGAGATTCCACAACAACCAGTCAGAATGACTAAGATCAAAAATTCACATGACAGCAGATTCTGGTCAGGATGTGGAGAAAGAGGAACACTCCTCAATTGCTGGTGGGATTGCAAGCTGACACAAACTCTGGAAATCAGTTTGGCAGTTCCTCAGAAAATTGGACGTAGTGGTACCTGAGATCCCAGCTATGCTGCTCCTGGTCATATACCCAAGAGATGCTCCAACATATAACAAGGCAGCCTTATTTCAAATAACCAGAAACTGAAAACAACCAAGATGCATCCCTCAACAGAGGAAAGGATATAGAAAATGTGGTACATTTACACAATAAAGTACAACTCAGCAATTAAAAAGAATGACTTCATGAAATTCACAGGTAAATGGATAGAACTTGAAAATATCATTTAGAGTGAAATCACCCAGTACAAAAGAACAGGTATGGTATGCAATCACTGATAAGTGAATGTTAGCCCAAAAGCTTGGAATACCCAAGATACAATTCACAGAACATATGAAGCTCAAGAAGAAGGAAGACCAAACTGGATGCCTCAGTGCTTCTTAGAAGGAAAGACAAACTAGTCACAGGTAGAAATATGGAGATAAAGTGTGGAGCAGAGACTGGAGGAAAGACCATCCAGATACTGTCCCACCTGGGGATCCATCCAATATGTAGTCAATAAACCTGGATGCTATTGCAGATGCTGTAAAGTGCTTGTTGAAAGGAGCCTGATATGGCTGTCTCCTGAGATGCTCTACCAGACCCTGAAAATTACGGAGGTGGTACTTGCAGCCAATTATTGGACTGAGCATCGTGTCCCCGATGGAGGTGCTGGAGAAGGAAATGAAAGAGCTGAGTAGATTTGCAGTCCCATTGGGGAAGCAACAGTGTCAACTGGCCAGAACCCCTGTAGCTCCTGGTGACTGAACCACCACCCAAAGGCTACAAATGGAGGGACCCATATTTAGGCCACATATTGGCAGAGGATGATCTTGTTGGACTTATGTGGTAGAAGTGACCCTTGGGTGTGAGGGGACTAACACCCCAGTGTAGGGGAATGCCAGGTTGTGGAGGTAGGAGTGGGTGGGTGGGTGGGTGGGAGAGCACCCTCATAGAGGCAGGGTAGGGGGAATGGTATAGGAGGTTCTAGAGGGGAGACCTTGAAAGGGATCACATTTGAAATGTAAATAAAGAAAATATCCTTCCATAATTTTGTTGAAGATATTTACTGGCCCTTTAAGTTGTAAATCTTCACTCTCATCTATACCTATAATCTTTAGGTTTGGTCTTCTCATTGTGTCCTGGATTTCCTGGATGTTTTGGGTTAAAAGCTTTTTGCATTTTGTGTTTTCTTTGACTGTTGAGTCAATGCTTTCTATGGTATCTTCAGCATCTGAGATTCTTTCTTCTATCTCTTGTATTTTATTGTCGATGTTTGCATCTATGACCCCTGATTTCTTTCCAAGGTTTTCTACCTACAAAGATTTCTCCCTTTGTGATTTCTTAGTTGTTTCTACTTCCTTTTTTAGATCCTGGACGGTTTTGCTCAGTTCCTTCACTTGTTTGTTTGTGTTTTCCTGTAATTCTTTAAGATATTTTTGTATTTCATCTTTCAGGACTTCTGCCTGTTGACCCAAGTTATCCCGTATTTCTTTATGATTTTTGTGTCTCCTCTTTATGGATTTCTATTTGTTGACCCATATTCTCCTGAATTTCTTTAAGTGATTTTTGTGTTTCCTTTGTAAGGGCTTCTATCTGTTGATTCATGTTCTCCTATACTTCTTTAAGAGATTTATTTACGTCCTTCTTGAAATCCTCTAATAGCATCATGAGATGTGATTTTAAATCCAAATATTGCCCTTCTGGTATGTTGGGGTATCCAGAGCTTCCTGGTTTAGGAGAGTTGGGTTAGGATGGTGCCACATTGCTTTGAATTCTGTTAATAATGTTCCTATGTTTGCCTTTTGCCATCTGGTTATCTCTGGCATTAGTTGGTCCTGCTGTCACTGGCTGGTGCTTGAACCTCCTGTGAGTCTGCAAAACTATTTCTGCACCCCTGCATGACCAGGTTTCCCCTGGCATGAATTGCTGAGGGGCTGCCCGAAAGATCTGTATGACAAGAACTTCAAGTCTCTGAAGAAGGAAATTGAAGAAGACCTCAGAAGATGGAAAAATCTTCCATGCTCATGGATTGGCAGGATTAATATAGTATAAATGGCCATCTTGCCAAAAGCAATATACAGATTCAATGCAATCCCCATCAAAATCCCAACTCAATTCTTCATAGAGTTAGAAAGAGCAATTCAAAAATTTATCTGGAATAACAGAAAACCCAGGATAGCTAAAACTATTCTCAACAGTAAAAGAACTTCTGAGGGATCAGTATCCCGGACCTCATGCTGTACTACAGAGCAATAGTCAGTCTTTTAAGGCAAAGGACACTGTCAAAAGGACAAAGCGGCAGCCAACAAATTGGGAAAAGATCTTTACCAACCCTACATCCGACAGAGGGCTAATATCCAATATATAAAAGAACTCAAGAAGTTAGACTCCAGAGAGCCAAATAACCCTATTGAAAAGTGGGGTACAGAGCTAAACAAAGAGTTCTCACCTGAAGAATATCAAATGGCTGAGAAGCACCTAAAGAAATGTTCAACATCCTTAGTCATTAGGGAAATGCAAATCAAAACAACCCTGAGATTCCACCTCACACCAGTCAGAATGGCTAAAATCAAAAACACAGGAGACAGCAGTTGTTGGCGAGGATGTGGAGAAATCCCACTGCTGGTGGGACTGCAAGCTGGTACAACCACTCTGGAAATCAGTCTAGCGATTTCTCAGAAAACTGAGCTTTAAAATTCCAGAGGACCCTGTTTCGCCACTTCTGGGCATATACCCAGAGGATTCCCCAGCTTGCAATAAGGACACATGCTCCACTATTTTCATAGTAGCCCTATTAATAATAGCCAGAAGCTGGAAAGGACCCAGATGTCCCTCAACGGAGGAATGGATCCAAAGAATGTGGTCTATTTACACAATAGAATACTACTCAGCTATTAAAAACAATGAATTCATGAAATTCTTAGACAAATGGTTGAAACTGGAAAATATCATCCTTAGTGAGGTAACCCAATCACAAAAGAACACACATGGTATGCAGTCGGTGATAAGTGGATATTAGCCCAGAAGCTCGGAATACTCAAGACAGAATTCACTTATCAATTGATTCCTAAGAAGAAGATAAGAGATGCCCCTGGTCCTGGGAATACTTGATACAGCAGTGTAGGGGAATACCAGGACAGAGAAGCGAGAGAGGGTTGAATGGGGAACAGGGGGAGGAGAAGAGGGCTTATGGGACTTTTGGGAAGGGGGGAATCAGGAAAGGGGAAATCATTTGGAATGTAAATAAAGAATATAGAAAATGAAAAAAAAAGAAAATATCAAATTAAAGAAAAAAAGAACAAAGCTTTGGATGTGTTGGAGAATAAGAAAATTCTGGGAAATTGTGGTGAATTCTTCAAACTAGAAAACATATTTCCTTCATAAACATCAATCATGAAATGATCATAAATCTCTAGAGATAAAATGTTTAAAGCTAAGAAAATACATAATAACATTATTAACATTAAAACCAATTTTTAAACTATTTAATTTAAAGAAATAAAAGAGAAATACTGACTACCTTGAGAGAATAAAAGATACTGAATCATGAAGCAAGCCAGATGCTGAAATGGTTGTTCACTACCCAGGTAATAGCCATTGCTATAAGCATTTCTGATCTCTAGCTCTTGATAACCATTGGACTGAGCATGGGGACAACAGTGGAGGAGTTCAGGGAAGGGCCTACGGAGCTGAAGGGCATTCCAACTCCATTAGAAGAACAACAATATCAATGAAACAGATTCTCCCCTCCCCAAAGGACCCAGGAACTAAACAACCACATGGCTCCAGCTGCTTATATAGCAACGTTATACTTTATTTGGCATCAGTGGGAGAGGAGGTGTTTGGTCCTGTGGAGGCTTGATGCCCCAGCATAGGGGAACACTAGGGCAGCAAGGAGGACATGGGTGGGTGGGTTGGGAGAATCTTCATAGAGTCAGGGTTGAGTGGGGATGGAATAGGAGGTTTGCAGAGAGGAAACCAGGAAGTAGGATAACATTTGAAATATAAATAAATAAAATAACAAAAAAAAAAAGAATCACAGAAAACAGACTCATATAACTGTTGCACTTTCTGTTTTAATTAATAAATGTAAAAATTTTATTTATATGAAGATAAAAATTCCTTAGACTAAATGAAGTATTTGTGCTCTTAAAAACAAGCAAACAAACAAAAAAAGAGGAAACATCTAAATTTCCCAGGATTTGTTTCAGAATTCCTTCATGAATATTTTGGCACTTTTCTGAAAGTGCTCAACACTGTATCACCCAGTCTTCTGAAATTATATGAAATGTTGAATCCTTATTGCTGAAATAAAAATCAGGTATATTTATTTGCATCATTTCACTTTTGCCCTATCTACTCACTATAGTAACACAAAATAAGTTCTAAACAATATTAAAAATTGTATTTCCTATGGCATATTAAAAGAATATAATCTGGCTTGGGGTACTCATGAAAGTAATGATATATATACATAAATATATATGTATATATGTATATATATGTTAAATAAATGAATGAAATATTTATTATAAACATATATGTAAACATATGTAGACATTGGTCAAAAAAATTTGCATGGTGTACCCTGATTGTCTAAAATTCCCATTGGCAATCAGTGCAGTTATTGTCATGTCAAAGAAATAATACTAAGCATGTTAATTTATATAACTCCATATGGGCAATAACCTACAGTTACACACAACAGAAATGCCCACAACACACATGCACAAATGCACTTTGTTGTTAATTCATTCCTCTTTTATTTCTTTTTTTTATTTTATTTTTTTAATTTACATTCCAAATCACTTCCCCTTTCCCGTTTCCTCCCTCCCCGAAAGTCCCCAAAGCCCCCTTCCCTCCTTCTTTTCTCCATTCAACCCCCTCTCATTACTCTGTCCTGGCGTTCCCCTACATCCAGTCTTTCCAGGACCAGGGGTCTCTCCTTCCATCTTTTTAGAAATCTATTGATATGCGGATTGTGTCTAGGGTATTCTGAGATTCTGGGTCAATATCCCCTTATCAGTGACTGCATACCATGTGTGTTCTTTTGTGATTGGGTTACCTCACTAAGGATGATATTTTCAAGTTCTGACCATTTGCCTAGGAATTTCGTGAATTCATTGTTTTTAATTGCAGAGTAGTATTCCATTGTGTAGATATACCACATCTTCTGAATCCATTCCTCCGTTGAGGGACATCTGGGTTCTTTCCAGCTTCTGGCTATTATAAATAAGGCTGCTATGAACATAGTGGAGCATGTGTCCTTATTGCATGCAGGTAAAGTCTCTGGGTATATGCCCAGGAGTGGTATAGCCGGATCCTCCGGGAGTGTCATGCCCAGTTTTCTGAGGAACCGCCAGACTGCTTTCCAGAGTGGTTGTACCAGCCTGCAATTCCACCAGCAGTGGAGGAGTGTTCCTCTTTCTCCACATCCTCGCCAACAACTTCTGTCTCCTGTGTTTTTGATCTTAGCCATCCTGACTGGTGTGAGATGGAATCTCAGGGTTGTTTTGATTTGCATTTCCCTAATGACTAAGGATGATGAACATCTCTTTAGGTGCTTCTCAGCCATTAGATATTCTTCAGGTGAGAACTCTTTGTGTAGCTCTGTACCCCATTTTTTAATAGGGTTACTTGCCTCTCTGGAGTTTAACTTCTTGAGTTCTTTGTATATCTTGGATATTAGCCCTCTGTCGGATGTAAGGTTGGTAAAGATCATTTCCCAGTTAGTTGGTTGCCGCTTTGTCTTTTTGATGGTGTCTTTTGCCTTGCAAAAACTTTGTAATTTAATGAGGTCCCATTTGTCTATTCTTGATCTTAGAGCATAAGCTATTGGAGTTCTGTTCAGGAAATTCTCCCCTGTGCCCATATGTTCAAGGTTCTTCCCTAGTTTCCCTTCTATTAGTTTCAGTGTGTCTGGTTTTATGTGGAGATCTTTGATCCACCTAGAATTGAGCTTAGTGCAAGGAGATAAGGATGGGTCAATTTGCATTCTTCTGCATGTTGACCTAGTCTCTGAAGAAAGAAATTGAAGAAGACCTCAGAAGATGGAAAAATCTGCCATGCTCATGGATTAGCAGGATTAATATAGTAAAAATGAGCATCTTACCAAAAGTAATACACAGATTCAATGCAATCCCCATCAAAATCCCAACTCAATTCTTCATAGAGTTAGAAAGAGCAATTCAAAAATTCATCTGGAATAACAGAAAACCCAGAATAGCTAAAAGTATTCTCAAGAGTAAAAGAACCTCTGGGGGAATCAGTATCCCGGACCTCAAGCTGTACTACAGAGCAATAGTGTTAAAAACTGCATGGTATTGGTACAGTAACAGACATGTAGATCAATGGAACAGAATTGAAGACCCAGAAATGAATCCACACTCCTATGGTCACTTGATCTTTGACAAAGGAGATAAAACCATCCAGTGGAAAAAAGATAGCCTTTTCAACAAATGGTGCTGGCTCCTCTTTTATTTCTATCCCCAAAACATCTCATTTCATTGATTCAATAATCATGTATCTAGAACATGCTTAGTAACAACAATTTTCTTGTATTTTATTTTATTTATTGCAGAAGTAAAAATTAAGTCTTCAGGCTTACTCATATCATGCAATTTTTCGAACAAACAATACCTCTAGCAATCTTTTTTATTTTATATTATGTGAAAGTCTAACTTAATTGCTTGGCCATAAGGTCACTCTGTAGTCCAGACAATCCATGAACTTGTGATTCTCTCACCTCAGCCTTAAAATTAACTGGAATTACAAACGTATTTCCCAGAGGCACTGCTTCTCTTGCAGTATTTCTTTATTCTTTTTCATTATGTTATTTATTTACATTTCAGATGTTGTCCCTCTTTATGTTCTCCCCTCCGGAAACCCACCATCACATCATCCCTTTACTTTACCTCTAATAAGGTGCTACTCTACCCACACAACCAGTCACTCCTCACCTCTCTTGCATCCCCCTATGCTGGGACATCAAGCCTCCCCAGGACCAGGGCCTCCCCTCCTATTGAAGCTAGATAAGACCACCCTCTTGCTACTTGTGTAGCTGGAGCCATGGACCCATCCATGACTATACTTAGGTTGGTGGTTTAGTCCCTGGGAGCTCTGGGGTGTCTGGTTAGTTGATATTGTTGTGGTTGTTCTATTGACAGTGTCCACTGCCTTGCGGAAGCTTTTCTGTTTTACAAGGTCCCATTTGTCAATTGTTGATCATAGAGCACAAGTCAAAGTTCAGGAAATTTTCTCCTATGCCAATATGTTTCTCACTTTCTCTTTCCACTAAATTAAGCTTATCTGCTTTTATGTGAAGGACCTTTATTCACCTGGATGTGAGCTTTCTACCATGTGATTAAATTTGCTTTCTCCTACATGTTGACAACCAGTTGAACCAGCACCATTTGTTGAAAATACTTCTTCATTCCACTGGATGGTTTTGGATTCTTTGTCAAAGATCAAGTGATCATAGCTTTGCCAGTTTATTTCAGGCTCTTTAATTCTATTCCATTGATCTACCTGCCTGACTCTGTACCAATACCGTGCAGTTTTTATCACTATTGCTCTGCTGAAGAGCTTGAGGTCAGGTATAGTGATTCCCCACGTTGTTCCTTTATTGTTAAGAATAGCTTTTGCATTCCTGGAGTTTTTTTTTTTTTTTGGTTGTTTTGTTTTTGTTTTTTGTTTTTTGTTTTTTTGGTTATTCCAACTTAATTTGAAATTTTCTCTTTTTATCTCTGTGAACAATTAGGTCAGTATTTTGAAAGGGTTTGCAATGAATCTGTAGATTCCTTTTGGTAAGATATCATTTTTACTATGTTGATAATGCCTTTACATTAAAATGGAAGTACTTTCCATTTTCTGAGGAATTCATTGATTTCTTTCCTCAAAGACTTGAAGTTCTTGTAACACAGATCTTTTACTTTCATGGTTAGAGTTGTGCCAAGATATTAGCACAGACTCTTGAAGACTTGTAACTCTTATTCCTCACCAATTATTAACATCGTCTCTGTAAACATCACTTTGGGCACCCAGACAGATGAAGTATAAGATACAGCCTGGGCAAGATGAGAAGTAAAAAGCATGCTTATACCATTCTATTTAGAGATAATATACTAAAGATAATATATTACATGGTACAACATGACCTAACCAAAACATGCTAAGATAAAAACTGGAGATCTCTAAATCAACAAGCCACAGATATACTTGCATACCCACATTCATTGAAACACTAGCTAGCCCCTGTTTCCCTGAACTATGAATGAATATTGAAATATGATAATATAAAAATATAATTTTAAGCAGTCACAAAACAATAAAATTTTCATATTTTCAGGGAAATATGTGCAAATGTAGATTATGTTAAGTAAAATAAAGCACATGCAGAAAAAAAATACCATGAACTTTCTCTCATACAGAATTTGTTTAGATTTAAATTTGAATTTGTGAGAGTTCATGTAGAAGAAATAGAAGGTAATTAGATACATGGCAAGAAATCAGGAGGAGAGCTATTTAGGTGGGGATGGAGATCAGAAAAATGTCTTCCAGAATGTGAAGGAAAAGAGTGAAGGAGAGGGATGAACAAGACCAATGCACAATAACATGTATGTATTAAAATGTTCTAATGAAGTTTTTACCTGTGTTCCAGGTAAACAATTATTACAAGTGTGATAGAAATAGCAATTTGTTTATAAAATAATCACCTAGAAGATAAGATCATGAAAATATCATTCCCAGAAGGCTTTGGAACACTTAGTGTTAAATGGGATGTCTTTTTCAAACCTATCTGTAAAGGCTTAGAGAGTTATGCAGAAGAGGAGATAGAAATATTGAAAGAGCAGAGGTTTTTGATGATGGCAAATGAAATAGTGTATTCTAGGTAGAGCAAAACAGATGCACATACAAACTCACAGAGACTGGGACAGCACTCAGAGGACCTGAACAACTATCAGACAGATGGTGCCCAGCACTTAGAGGGTGATATAGATATGGGGTATCAGACAGATGGTGTCCAACACTTAGAGAGTGATATAGATATGGGGAATCAATGTCATTTAAGAAGCTATATGTAATTGATACCCATTAGTAAAGAGAAAATAAGTTTTCTCCAATAGAGTGTTGTGGCCTCCAGAGGCCTCAGAGAACAGCATGTCTGGAAGTAAAGCTGGGGATGTATGGGAAGAACTGGGAGAAAAGGAGACCTAGACAAATGGTGCTGATCAAGGTAAAATTTTTTAATAAATGAGCAAGAATATAAAAGTGGGGGAAACACTTCCCCCTAAATGCCAGGGTCTGTTCAGAAAAACTTGTTCAGCTTTTCCTTGGGTAGCTGGCTCAATGAAGAAAGCTGCAGAACTGGAAGAACAATAGACTTCACCTAGGTTTGAAAGCTCCACCCTAGGTGGTCAACTGTGGCAAACACTAAGGTTTGACTTTCCCACTCAAGGGTCTGGGGGAAGGGCACAGGTTGTCACTATGGATACTGACCACATTAGAAATTGGCACCACGGCCAGGAGCAGTGGCAAATATCAAATAAGTTCCTTGAATTTTTTGTGGAATTCTTGTTTTGCTGTGTTTTGGGGCAATTGTTTTCATACTGATCAAGGAGATATGTCCTTCCCACCAGGGCCTTGTCTGTCAAAGAGCTAAGCAACACGACTGCGGCAGTATCTCTTTTCCTAAATCAGGACAAATGAATGACTTGAAGATGAAATGGAACCTGTAGCTTATCAACCTAAGTTGTCTATTAAGTTGACATCTTCTTAGAGCTTGAATCTTGCACAGGCAGTACAAACATCCATCTTCAGTTGTCTATTTTATTAACCTGATGGACTTTGTGGACTAGTTGAACATATGTGTTTTCTATTTCATGAAGAAATTAATTGGGAGCCTGCCACATTAGTGTGAATTTCATTATCCAGTAGAACATTAACATTGTTCTTTTATCTCTAATAAAGTTAGAATCGTTTACAATGCTATGGAGACAAAAACAAAATTACAAAGATCACAGAGAGCAAAGAAAGGAGACCATGTTTTGCACTCTCTTCCTGTGGACAATGGTGATGGCATCTTGGGACACTGAGCCATGCAGCCTCACCTTCAAGAAATGCCTACTTACATACACAGTAAATAAAGGGAAATGAAGCAGGGATGTAATACCATAAAGTGTTTCCTAAAACAGTCATATTAGGCAAGGTAAAAAGGTGTATCAGTCTTTCATGTTACATTTCCTATATATTTATTTAGCTGAATTGCTTCATGCATATTTTATTGTGCAATAATGTTACCCTGACAACTTTAAGAAATAAACAAAATGGATTCCCCACAGAAGCAAAGGAATGACAATTATGTTTTTATTTCTGGAAATACAAGGTGAGATTGGAAAATTTATTTTTCTTAAGATAATAAAGCTTGCTGAGACTCATAGCAAAGCAGATGTATGGAGACTCTGCCATCACAGACAAGTCAAACAACCATCCTCACTTGTCTATTTTATCAACCTGCATGAACTTTGTGAAATAGATGAACATCTGTGTCTTTCATGTCCTGAATAAACCAATTGGAAGCCATCCCTTTTAGTGTGAATTTCATTATCAGGTAGAATATTAGCATTGTGCTTTTTATATCTGACAAAGTCAGAATTGTTTGAAATGCTATGAAGACATTAACAAAAATTACAAATGCAAATTCTATTATTATCCAGGTGAAACCTCAACTAGAAGTACAATATTTTCTTCATATTTCCCTAATTTATAGTAACTTATTTCAAACCCAAGCTGAATACTAACTTGCTAGTATGCAAATAAAGATACACTCTCTTATATTCTTTTGCAAAGTTTTGCCTTGTCTATTCTCTTATGTAAATTGAATTTACCAAGTAAACATCTAGTAAAATTGATATTAGTAAAATGTTAGAATCCATTGTATGGGGAATGCAGGGAAAGACTTAAGTGGTATATGAGACTTAGTCTTCAGAAGATGACCTAAGTGTTCCTCTAAATCCACATTTAATTTCAATAAGTACATTAGTTACATGAGGAAAGGTTAAGAATAGACATGTAGGTTGACTTCTTACAAATTAATTCTTATTTCCTTTGGGATCCCCCAGGAAAAATTTTCTATGCAATTATCTGAAGATAGATTGTGCTGCAATTATATTATTTACAAGCAGTAAATACAAACAAACACACAGCTACTACCACCAACAACAAAACACTGGCAGCAGCACCAAATACATGTACATATTCACCTGGTTTCTGAAAAATAATCCTAGGGTTCTATCAGACATGAGCTACTGTCTGAAGCTAGAAGCAAAAATATATTTTAAAGCACTACATACCCTTACAATTAAATATGGTAACAGTTAATTTTACCAATGATGTAATGCATTCATATATATAGTGTATGTGTGTATCGGTGTTTGTGTCAGTGTGTGTGTCTGTGTGTGTATATGTGTGTGTTTGTGTGTGTTTGTGCATCCTTATGTAGCTTTACATGCATATGTGTTTGTGTCAGTGTGCATGTCTTTTTTCTTATATATGTCTGTGTGTAGTACATGTGTGTCTGCGTGTATGTCTGTGTGTGTTGTATGTTTGCGTGTGTCTTGTTTGTTGTAAGTATGTGTCTCTGCATAGGTCTGTGTGTATTTTATGTGTGTGTGTCTGTGTGTCTGTGTGTGTTTGTGTGTATGTGTGTATGTGTTTGTGTATGTGTATATGTCTGCATGGTGGGCTTTTAATGTTCAGATAGCAATTTGCAGGAGTCGCAACTCTCATAATCTTTGGTTACCAGTGTTAAAACTCAGGTTCTTTGAGTAGGAATCAGTGTCATTATCTGCTGAGTAATGATGCTGATATGTTCTAGGAAACAAGGGACTTGGGTTGAATCAGTAGGATGTCCTCATTCCTACCTATACTAAATAGTTAAATGCTAATTTAAATTTTAAATTAGTTAAATTAATTAATTTAAAATTAACATTTGGAGGAATTTAATCAACAGTACTGAAATCTACTCATAATCTTCCTGCCTCAGCCAGCAGAGTAACTTGGACTACATATAGGACTCAAACCACCAAGCTCAGTTTATAACCTTATATTTTTTTCCACATATTTTCAAAACATTTTTGTTTATTTCTTTTCTAGGTTTCCCGGTGATATCTATATATGAGATATAACATATAAAACAAAATACATAAAAGGTAAATACATAATATACATATAAATACATACATATACAAACACACACACACATATATATATATATATATATATATATATATATATATAATCATATATGAACAGTCATCTAAAATTGTGCATGACCAAAATGTAAGTTTGGGAGGAAAGTGTCTATTTCAACTCATAACACAGTCAATCTTGAAAGGAAATCAGGGTAGGAAAACACAACAACAATCTGGAGGCAGAAACTAATGAAAACACCATGGAGGAATGCTGATTGTTGGCATGCTTTTCATGGATTTTTCAATATGCTCCATTATACAAGGCTGAACCACTATCCCAGAGGCAGCACTCAGAAAAAGGGAGTTGTGCCTATGCACATCAAACATAACTCAAATAAATATTACACAGATATGCTGACTGCCCAGTAAAATGAGAGGTATTTTATGAAGTGAGGTTATTTTATTCAAATGATCCAAGCTTTGGCTAGCTGAAAAAAAAAAAAAACTAACAGCCAGGTATTTAAAAATATAACATTGTTCTGTTCAAAAACTTTTCCCCTGTGCCCATATGCTCAAGGTTCTTCCCTAGTTTCCTTTCTATTAGTTTTAGTGTGTCCGGTTTTATGTGGAGGTCCTTGGTCCACTTGGAATTGAGCTTAGTGCAAGGAGATAAGAATGGGTCAATTTGCATTCTTCTGCATGTTGACCTCCAGCTGAGCCAGCACCATTTGTTGAAAAGGCTATCTTTTTTCCACTGGATGGTTTTAGCTCCTTTGTCAAAGATCAAGTGACCATAGGAGTGTGGATTCATTTCTGGGTCTTCAATTCTGTTCCATTGATCTACATGTCTGTTACTGTACCAATACCATGCGGTTTTTAACATTATTGCTCTGTAGTACAGCTTGAGGTCCGGGATACTGATTCCCCCAGTTCTTTTACTCTTGAGAACAGTTTTAGCTATCCTGGGTTTTCTGTTATTCCAGATGAATTTTTGAATTGCTCTTTCTAATTTTTTTTTTTTTTTTTTATTTTTCGAGACAGGGTTTCTCTGTGTAGCCCTGGCTGTCCTGGAACTCACTTTGTAGACCAGGCTGGCCTCGAACTCAGAAATCTTCCTGCCTCTGCCTCCCAAGTGCTGGGATTAAAGGCGTGCGCCACCACCGCCCGGCGCTCTTTCTAATTTTATGAAGAATTGAGTTGGTATTTTGATGGGGATTGCATCGAATCTGTATATTGCTTTTGGCAAGATGGTCATTTTTACTATATTACCCCTGCCAATCCATGAGCATGGAAGATTTTTCCATCTTCTGAGGTCTTCTTCAATTTCTTTCTTCAGAGACTTGAAGTTCTTGTCATACAGAACTTGTTTGATTAGAGTCACACCAAGATACTTTATATTGTTTGTGGCTATCATGAAGGGTATCATTTCTCTTATTTCTCTCTCAACCTGTTTATCCTTTGAGTATAGCAAGGCTACTGATTTGCTTGAGTTGATTGCATACCCGGCCACTTTGCTGAAGTTGTTTATCAGCTGTAGGAGTTCTCTGCTGGTGTTCTTTGGGTCGCTTAATTATACTATCACATCGTCTGCAAATAGTGATAGTTTGATTTCTTCCTTTCCAATTTGCATCCCTTTGATCTCCTTTTGTTGTCTAATTGCTTTAGCTAGAACTTCAAGTACTATATGAAAAGATATGGAGAGAAAGGGCAGCCTTGTCTAGTCCCTGATTTTAGTGGGATTGTTTCAATTTTCTCTCCATTTAGATTGATGTTGGTTACCGGTTTGCTGTAAATTGCTTTTACTATGTTTAGATATGGGACTTGAATCCTGATCTTTCCAAGACCTTTAGCAAGAAAGGATGTTGAATTTTGTCAAATCCTTTCTCCGCATCTAATGAAATGACCATGTGGTTTTTCTTTGATTTTGTTTATGTAATGGATTACATTGATGGACTTCCTTATATTGAACCATCCCTGCATCCCTGGGATGAAGCCTACTTGATCCTGGTGAATGATCGTTTTGATGTGTTCTTGGATTCGGTTGGCAAGAATTTTATTGAGTATTTTTGCATCAATATTCATAAGAGAAATTGGTCTGAGATTCTCTTTCTTTGTTGGATCTTTCTGTGATTTTAGCATCAGCGTAATTGTGGCTTCATAGAACGAGTTGGGTAGTGTTCCTTTTGTTTCTATTTTGTGGAAGAGTTTGAAGAGTATTGGTGTTAGGTCTTCTTTGAAGGTCTGATAGAATTCTGCACTAAAACCATCTGCACTTGTGCTTTTTTTCATCAGAAGACTTCCAATGACCACTTCTATTTCTTCAGGGGTCATAGGATGGTTTAGATGGCCTATTTGATCCTGATTTAATTTTGGTATTTGTATCTGTCTAGAAAATTATCCATTTCCTCCAGATTTTCTAGTTGTGTTGAATACAGGCTTTTGTGGTAGGATCTGATGATTTTTTTGTATTTCCTCAGTTTCTGTTGTTATATCTCCCTTTTGTTTCTGATTTTGTTTTTGTGGATAATGTCTCTGTGCCCTCTGGCTTGTCTGGCTAAGGGCTTATCTATATTGGTGATTTTCTCAAAGAACCAACTCCTAGTTTTGTTGATTCTTTCTTTAGTTTCTATAGTTTTATTTGTTTCTACAACAGCTTATGCTCTAAGGTCAAGAATTGACAATTGGGACCTCATAAAATTGCAAAGTTTCTGTAAGGCAAAAGACACTGTCAAAAGGACAAAGTGGCAGTCAACAAACTGGGAAAAGATCTTTAACAACCCTACACCAGACAGAGGGCTAATATCCAATATATACAAAGAACTCAAGAAGTTAGACTCCAGAGAGCCAAATAACTCTATTAACAAATGGGGTACAGAGCTAAACAAAGAGTTCTCACCTGAAGAATATCTAATGGCTGAGAAGCACCTAAAGAGATGTTCATCATCCTTAGTCATTAGGGAAATGCAAATCAAAACAACCCAGAGATTCTACCTCACACCAGTCAGAATGGCTAAAATCAAAAGCACAGGAGACAGCAGTTGTTAGCAAGGATGTGGAGAAAGAGGAACACTCCTCCACTGCTGGTGGGATTGCAAGCTGGTACAACCACTCTGGAAAGCAGTCTGGTGGTTCCTCAGAAAACTGGGCATGACACTCCCGGAGGATCCTGTTATATCACTCCTGGGCATATACTCAGAGGCTTCCCCTGCATGCAATAAGGACACATACTCCACTATGTTCATCACAGCTTTATTTATAATAGCCAGAAGCTGGAAAGAACCCAGATGTCCCTCAACGGAGGAATGGATTCAGAAGATGTGGTATATTTACACAATGGAATACTACTCTGCAATTAAAAACAATGAATTCACAAAATTCTTAGGCAAATGGTTAGAACTGGAAAATATCATTCTTAGTGAGGTAACCCAATCACAAAAGAACACACATGGTATGCAGTCACTGATAAGGTGATTTTAACCCAAAAACTCGTAATATACAAGACACAATTCACATATCAATTTCCAAGAAAGTGGATGGAGAGACCCCTGTTCCTGGAAAGACTGGATGTAGGGGAATACCGGGACAGAGAATTGAGAGGGGTTGAATGTGGAACAGGGGTAAGGAAGAGGGCTTATGGGGCTTTAGTGGAGGGAGGATCCTGGAAAGGGGAAATCATTCAGAATGTAAATAAATAAATTATAGAAAATTAAAAATCATAATTATGTATTAATATTTGTGTATTTGTATTATTTGGAGGATATATCAATAAATAATTTGATATTGAAAGAAAAACTACCTTACTAAAACATAGCTAAGCCATATGAGGCCAAGACAGCTTGTAGGCTCCATCATTTATTAATTTCGTTGGTAATTCCTGAGGCAGCAAATTCTATCTTCCTGAGAGCAAATCATTTGAAACCTCACAATGTTCATAGTTAAGCCAAGAACAGAACTTCTATATAGGACCATAGTTGAATCATACAGAAAGACACAGCCTAGCTCTGGCTGTGGCAGGAGTTCTCTGCTATACCCCAAAAGCACAGTACAATTTTGTATATATGAAGAAAGGAATATTTCCATAAAATTAGCGAAGTACAGAATTGTCAGATGACAATATCTTCTTACATAAAGGAAATATGCAGACCCACAGTTCTCACACAGTTTTGGTTGGGGAATATGTCAGAGCTGTAGAATATAAGATGTTTGTGTTCCGTGTGGCAGAGGACTACACTGTTTGGCTTCAGTAGGAGAGGATGTGTCTAATCCTGTAGAGACTTGATGCCCCAGGGAAGGGGAATGGGGGGGGTGAGGAAGTGAGGGGGTGGGAGAATACCATCTCAGAGGCAAAGGGGAGGTGGAGGGGAAAAGAACTCTTGGGGGGGACCAGGAAGGGGGGACATTTGGAATGTAAATAAATAAAACAGATTTTTTAAAAAAAATATAACATTGTATATTAAATAATATTTGTAAATATATATCCTGTATTTAGTTTACTTACTCTGAGATATATAAAAAGAATGAACTGCTAAAAAATTTATGCTTGTTATAACTATTCTTTGATTCAAGAAATTTGCATTTATACAATTTTGTATCTATATATTAACAAACATTTTTATAAGTTCTATAAAAACTTTAAACTGATTAACATCACTTAATAAAAAAGATTTTGTAAGTTAAAAAGATAACATACTTTTTTATGTAATACAGACCTGAAAATTTATAAATACAAGAATTTCTGGTAATCCATTTTCCTCTAAGATATGCAAGATGATCCACAAAACATGGACTCCATTGGAGTGACAAAGCCATTCATGTACTTGTGCCTGATCTTTTTTATTTCCCCTGCTCTTCTTAAAAATTCCAGTGTGTGAGTCATGACATGGTTCTCAGTAAAAATCTAGTATTTTCATCAAAAGCAACTTTCAAAACCCTGAAAAAATAGGTAGGCATCCATTATCATCTTAACACATGTGGCAGAAAAGTTAACTGCATCAAAAACACTGTAAGAGTAATGATTTACCAAGTATACCTCAAAATTAGTAACTCATAAGACCACTAAAGGTAAATACTTCCAGATGATTTATTTAAAATTCTTTACATGAAAAAAGATAACCTATTTTATATGTACATGAACAATATAAAGTTATAAAGAATAGAGATTTTAACTACATACATATGTCTTATTTTAACATATTATAAACTCACAGTTTTCATTTCATAGAATTCAAATTTTATGAAAATATCAGTAAAAGAACACACAACAGAAGTTCAAAATGTGCTTGTATTTTTTAATTGAATAAACACATAAATTATTGACACTAGGAGAGTAAGTAAATCTATTGCATGATCACACTCTACTATGTGAAGAATTTTTTCATGCAAATAAATAATAAATATTCTAAAACATAAAATATTCTTTTACTGAGGATTTTATTTTGCGTGTAGAATTTATGAGCACGTTTTTCTTTATGTGTCTCATCATTTGAATCTTATTATGGTAATAATTGTAATTTAATGAAATTACATTTTATTTCTAACATAACAAGGTAAGTCCTCACCACTAATCAAGGAAAATTACCTTTGCAACAAACAAGAGACTTCTATAGTAAAACATAACCAATCAAAAAGCTGAGTGGTAGATCTCATACATCCACAATTCAGTCCAGCACCTAATAGTCAAGAATTGTTATAGAGCGCAGGGCTGCAAAGACAGCAAGAGTTAGAGGAACGGAGTGTTTGCTGCGAGATTATATCCTAGGAATTTCAGAAGCTACACCCATAAAATATTAACAATATGGATGACTTTACATGAATTGAATAAGAACATAATCATGGATGACTAAAAGCTCACAAATCTTATCATTTAGAAATTCAGGAAATTAGAAAGGCTAAAAGTGGAAGAAATAATATTCTACATGAAATAACATACCAATTGGTTATCCAAATACCAAATTGTCAGCCCTGAAAATATATATAAAGGCAACACCATATAGACTGAATATCTTACACACACACACACACACACACACACCACAACCATCACCAACAACATTACCATTAACAAAACAAAACCAAAAACAATACAACCACCAAAAACAAAAAGTTAATTTTAATCCATCTATCTTATTTACTGCATTTTCTTTCTCCAGGTATGTGCCCTGCATGACACCCTTATCTTTAAACTACATCTTCAAAAAACTCACAGACCTGTATATACCATTTACCAAGGATCTGTAGGTTAGGACCAATGTTGTGGGAGACTTTTTCTGGTGAGACAGCACAGACACAATTATACTTTTCCCAGGTATAGAATACATGACAAAATAAGGGAAATTAATAGATACTAAAGTACAACTTTTCAAATTAATTCCTTGTTTTATTTTACTATGTTGTGTTTTCAATTTTCTGTGTGAGATGGGTGGAGGGATAACATAAAAAAATGGGGATGTACTCAAAATCAACTACACTACTATAAGCCTGCTCTGACATGTATGACAACTACAAAATGTTACAATTCTGGTTTTCTCTGTACCATTTGATATCAGTTTGAAAGTCAGAATATCTTGTAGGCAACTCAGCTCAACAGAGTCTCCACCTGATCACTCAGCTGGTTATCATCTCCCAGTAGTGGTTAACTGATTACATGACAATGATAAGGAAACACCGTAGCTCTTGTAAGTTTCACTTTTGAAGACATTCCCTCTCCTGGATGGAATGTTTCAATTCAGAGTAAATTGCTAAAAGAAAACCAACAAGCAAACAAACAAACAGAAACCCTGAAGTAAACTAATTGGTTCTCCAGGGTGGGCTTTGGTGAATTTAGTTGTTTGGCCTGTCATTAAGGTTTTATCTGTGATGAACGAAAATGTGTTCAGAGTGTCTTAGAAAAATATGATGAACCACAAGTATTTTTGTGACTTTCACTGGAGATACATGAGTAATTTTCTGTGTTAGAAATTGTAGAAGAGAAATGACTCAACTCCAGGCAAGATTAGTGAACTAGTGAACTTATTAAGGTTACTTATATGATGATGGGCAATGGCTGGATTACAGGAACATGCATGATCAAAAGGCAGGTTCATACCAAAAAGCCAAACCCACATACTGCAGTGACTTCTGCAGTGATTCCAGGAGTTCTCTGCCTGACTTGCAAGTAGTTCTACATTTCAGAGTCTCTTTTCTCTAGCAACACTTGGGGTTGTGTAACCTTGGAGAGGAACTTCATGGTGTTCATAAGTATAAAAAGTGCCAAAAGACTTAGAAGTACTCTTTTCTTCCCCAGTGTAGAAGAGGGCATCTCTTCCCTCCAACAAGAAATTGTTCATTCAGCTCTAAGACAGTACTGTACAAAGGGCCACAAACAAATAATTGTCTCCTAGAGAGAAATGAATACATATATTTCACATATTAAATTTCCAAAGGTTAAAGATGAACACAAAATTCAAAATATTTGAGATGATGAAAAATAATTCTATATTGAATATCCTAATATATTGGTACACAATTATATATGCTAAGGGTATAATGAATTTAGTTAGTTCTTCCAAATATTAATATGTAAATTTTAGTTATCCACAAATACATAATAAAAATATATTAGAAGATTATATTTATCAGATATTTTGAAAACTTATATTACTATTTTTTCTGTAATATTCATATACAATATAAATTTTACCTGAAGTTTTCCCTATGACAGACTAATATAGGATGTGACAGACTCAGAATGTATGATTATTTTTAATACTTTTCTAATGTACACTGTTTGGTTGATTTGCTTTGATTTTAAGTTTGTATTGTAATTACCAAATTTCTACCTTCCTTTTCATTCAATATTTTTCAGTCTATTCAAATTTGTAGCCTCCTTTTTTCATTGGTTTCTGTTGAATGCATGTTTGCATTTGTGTGTATATATATCCATAAAATGTACATATATAATTATATTTGCAGAAAGTATACATATGCATGAACACATATATACATATGTATGGCCATATAATAATAGTTGTTTGTGTGTTTTCAGAAATGACCCTTTGGCAGTGGAATTCCAATTGCTGTGTTTTTCCTTGACTTTCTTTCCTGCTTTATTCTAGAGGCTTTATTCAGGCTTGTAGATCTTTCTGTACATTTGATGCTTTGCATGCCTTCCTAGTCCATTTTTTAAGTTTCTTGGTATCACCTTTTTCAGCTAATATTTGGATGGTCATACTGGTAATTCTTTAGGGATATAGTTTCTAGTCTTACTAAAAGGTATAACCTCAAAGCAAAGTCTTTGATCTCATGGCTTTTATCATCATTCTGTTCTGCTTCCATATTCTCTGAGTTTTATATGTTTGACTGCTTTATAGATGTACTCATTTGGAATGGACTTAAAAATTTTTCATTTATACATATATATGTGGTATTTATACATATATATGTGGTGTATTTTTCATATATACATATATATGTGGTTTTCTGTAGCCATTTTCTTCTATTTTGAAGATTTGTTTTATATGAGAGATGAAGATTACATTTATTTGTGAGTATATTGACAAAAGTTTATACACTTTTGTCAGAAATCATGCTGGTTTAGTAAATCAGCTGGTGTAGACTCAATTCCAATAACCAAGATTTTACTCAGTTAGCTTGTGAGTAGTTAGCTAAGTTTCCTGTATCAGGCCTGGTATTTCTGTTGTTGAAAAGCTCTTAAGTACAATTACTGAGAAATTGGTTACCATCAAGATATTCATGCCACTAGTGGACACAAAGGACTATAATGCAATGGTGGTCACAAGACATTGATGATGTTCATTTGTGTCATATTGGGATAGAACTATTAGTTGCCTCCCACTATTAGAACCTTGCAGAATGCCCTCTGATACCATGAAAACTAGTCCTTAGGGATATATAAGACAGGCCAGTTACAATTCTGAAGTTCCTGTTCCTATAATTCATGGTATTATCAGATATGGGGATTTAAATTTCAACACTAGTAATTAAGCAATGTTAACAGCAATATAGACTGAATGTTTCAGGAGTCTTTTGGAGAACCTTGAATTAAATGCACTTAGGTTTTCTTAGCATAGAATTATTCAAATCTTATTGTCATTTTATCTGTCTAACCCCTCCTACTCCTGTATAAACCTCCCTTTCCATTTCCTGAAAAGCTCCCCTATTCAGTTTCTCCTGAGATCTCATACATCTTGCTAGTATCTTACCCTCCTAGTACTCTCCTATGTACTACCATTCCCAACTTTGAAGTCCCAGTATTTCTCTTTTCCCTCTAAGATCTCAAGATTTTATTCAATGAACTCTGGAATTTATTAAGAACCATGGTGTCCACATCTTTGGTCCTGCACCTCAAACAAGAAAGCACAGAAAGAGCAGCTTGTCTCAGCTTGCTGTTTCCTAGAATCAGCACAAATGAGTGGATTATAGGAAAAACTATTGTAGAAATGTGGTCAAATAAAAGTATTAATTTTCCACCCATCAATCCAATGCTCAACATTCCTATGACAATAAAAAGTAAGTATATTGCATACAGCACCACGAGGGAAAAAACAGTTTGTAAGGCTTTCATGTGGACCGTGGTGCAAGCATCTCTAGGTTGTTTGCCATTGTCCTGCATATACTTGTGATGCTTCCACAGTGAGAAGATGAGCATGAGAAAAGCTACCAGGGACACTGTGAAAGGTATGAACATGAAGAGGGTATAGACGGGTAAGAAAACTTGGGACGAGTTGATGATTAAGAAAACTTTGGATGAGTTGGTGAATAAGAACATTCTAGGAAATTGTAGTGAATTCCTCAAACTGTAAGACGTATTTCCTTCATAAACATCCATTGAGAAATGACCATACATTCGTAGAGATAACAGGTTTAAAATCAAGAATATTATTGATACCAGTATTATCATTAAAATCACTTTTTTAACTCTCCACTTTAGGTAAAGAAAAACAGAGTTAGAAAAATTGGCTATCTTGAGAAAATAAAAGACACCGAGGCATGTAGCAAGCCAGATGCTGAAATGGTTGTTCACTACCCAGATAATACCCACTGCTATAAGCATTTCTGATCTCATAAGCAAACGTGGGTACAACATAAATAGCAATATACAAATGACCACAGAGCACGCATACATGAGTCTTGTAAGGGCCAAAGAGGTAAGAATCTGATCCACTGAAGAGATTCTTCTTCTCCTGGCCCAGTCCATGACATTCACTAGTGCTATGAATCCATTTCCTAAAATTCCTATTACTACTTCCACACAGAATGTGATTATAAAAGTAAACAAATCACTGTTCTTTATTGTCTCTGAGATCATGGTTCAATTTATAATGTCTCTGTTTCACTTAAAAAGCCCCACATACTAGGTTTTTCAAATTCAAAAATATTCATCCTTTGAAATCCCATTTATAATCAATGACTTGGAACCATCTAAATTTCCTAGGAATTGTTTCATATATGCCTTATGCAAATCTTGACTTTTTTCTTTCCAAAGAAATCAGCTCTGCTTCCTCCAGATACTGTGTCTTATACCCATTTTCTGAAGTTCAATAACATGTTGAAATCTCATGTGCTAACCTACAAAAAAAAAGATATAATTATTTGCATTATAATTACTTTTTCCCTATCTGCATATTTTAGTCCTACAACATGGATTCTGAGCAATGTTAAGAAATTAGGCATGTGGTACATCCTTAGGTAAGTTTTATAAATATTTAATTAAGGAAATTAATTGAACTCTACATTATGCACACATGAACATCAATCTTTATAGACAATGCTCATAAACCTTACTAAATAGAACCAAAATGTTGAAAAATCTCTTTGAAGATTATTGCTGCTATGTTCATGTCACAAAAATAATAGTAGTAATTTTAATTTATATAACTCCATATGGGAAATCATTTACATATGTAGAAGACACATGCGTACAAATATCCTTTTTTGGGAAATTGTCCCTCTTCTATTTTCACTCCAGAAAAATCTCACAAATTTGATAATCATTTATCTAGACCATGTTTAGTATTATGACAATTTCCTGTATGTTATTTATTGCAACAGTTATAATTAAATATAGAGCACTAGTGCTTCCCTAGAAGTGTTCTGACAAGCTATAACTTTAGCAATCTTTTTTACTTTATATTGTGAGATAGTATCACTGAGTTGTTTAGTCATGCCTAAAAGACACTCTGTAGACAAGAAAATCCTTGAAATTGTGATTCTCCCACATTATCCCTGTAGTTTGAGAAAATTACAAAATTGTTTCTCCAAGGCACATCTCTCATAGTTTTTTTGATATTGTTCTAAACAGAATTCCAAATTATCATTGCACAGTATTAAGTATAAATGTTCAGTAACCTTGCAAAATATTGCACCATGTATAGGAATAGAATATTTTACACAGACCCCGGGCTGTGTTTAAGGTAAATGAGTTCTTCTGCACAGGAATAATCTTCCTCAGTCCTACCTCCTTGTTTCCATAGGCTGATGCCTTAATAAGGAGCTAAGACCTGTGGCTTTCTATCTACCTTTCCTTGCCTGCTACTAACATCTTCTCTGTAAACATCACAATGGACACAAAGTCATTTGAAGTTTGATATACAACTTGAACAAGATATGAAGTAAAATGCATGGTTATAGTCATACCATTTAAGGAGTTTTTAAAGTAAGGATGATAATATATTACATGCTACCATACAACCTAAAAACAAGTATGATTTTTAAACGGATGGAGAGCCTGTAGAATTTTACTGTGAAAGACAGACTCTACATTCCTCATTGGTCCCTAAGAAACACACTATGAAAAGACTGTCATTTCAATATAATTTAAAATTTGAAAAGTACACTACAATTATGAGATATATTTATTGAGAAAGAAGTCAAGACAGAATGCACAAAGTTTAAGACAAAGAAAAATTGGGAACAAAGATAATTCCAGCACAGAGATAGAAAGGTCTTTGTTACTTTTTTTTACACTATAGTATAAAATCTGATTGAATTTACCTATGAAGAAGAAAATTTTGGTTCACACTTTCTGAAGTTTCAGTTCATGATTCCTTAGCTCCATTGTTTTATGGTCTGTCATATGGCAGAAAAGCAGATCACTGGTGAAGCAAAACTGTTCCTGCCATGAGGCAAACAAGTATAGAGTAAGAGGAAACAACTGTGCCCCTAATATGCTCTTTCAGGGCATGCCTCTTCTGATGCAATGTCCTACTTCTAAGCTCCTCCTACTTCTTATAGGTTCTGTATCTTTATAGAACACATCAGATTTGTGACCTAGTTTGTAACTCATGACATTGCATAGGCATTTAACATAAATATGTAATGATTCTTCTGGATTATACCCTCCAAGTAATAAAAATATTCTTCAAGATGATTAATGAAAATAAAAAATAGGGGCCAACTGTGTAGAGAGCATAATGATGGCAGAACTTTCTGAGTTTTTAGAAAAGGGGCTGAACTAAGTAATGTTTTGATACACTACTCATTGAGGAGCTTGTCTGAGGACCTATAAGTGTTTTAACTCTCTATGGAAACATCTTATATATTCAATTGAAATGTCACTCCTGTTTAAGAACAGTCTTTTTCACACAAAATGAGAATGACTCTATGGGTAATTTCCATTATGTGCAAAACTGCAAAAAAGCAAGAGAGCGTTTGAGGAGAATAGTGTCATTACTCATTTTAGGACCAGAATTTTCTTAAGAAGCAGAGTTATCAATTAATTTCATGTTTCTTGTGTCATTCTTGATAAGTATTGTATACTGAATGTAGCAAACATAATTAATATGTTGAAACAAACATAATTTTCTATGCATCATTATACATTGTTCTTAGTTTCTTAAATTATCATCTCTGTCTATTGATGTAGTATTACAAATAAACTTTAAATAAATTCTATATGAAATCTATAAAACAGTAAAGAAAGAAAAATTAATGTTTTCTTTTGTGTGAATGTTTATTAGTGTTGTTATTAGTTTTGAGTTTTAATATTGAAGATAAAATAGAATGATATACAGTGTAAATAAATTCATAAATACACATATATCTAAATACAAAAAAAACATAATAAAACAGATAAGTATAATCACTTTAATACTTTGTGCACCAGGTAAAGAAAGTAAAGCACATTAATAATTAATAATTGATAGCACATTAATCAATTAGGTCTTTTGAACTTGAAATATATTGATTAATTAAACACAGGAGACTGTTATGATTAGGGAAAATAAAAAAATAGAAGAAAGTATTGGCTCAGCATGTTTAGTGATCAACTCTAAAATGAAGAAGATGGTAATATCCTGCAATCCTGGTAAGTTTCATTCGTTGCTGAATATTTGTCAAGTTTCTTCTGAAAATCACAATAAAATTATATCATAATAATACCTAGGATTATTAATATGAAGTATGTAAAGACACATGGTTTCTGCAAAGAAAACAGGGCTCATAGAACAGGATTTATAATCATATTCTATGGTAGTAGCAAGCATGAAGTCTTGCATGAATTAAATATTTGAACACAAGGAAATTTGTAGTCCACTAAATGGAGTGGTGGTTTCTCAATGTCAGTTCCTCTCCTTCAAAAATTTTACTCCTGCCCAACCCAAGAAATATCTAATGTATTTGTGTGTTTTGCCTAATCCTTGATATATGAAATATATCAATTTGGCATATCCAAGTTTCCTGTTGCTCCTCATCTGTGGAATAAAAAGCATTATTATAGGAAATATGAAATATCCTTAAGCCTGTGAAATTTTCTAGTTGTATTGTAGGGTTCAGGGCCACAGGGGTATAAAGAGGGTCCGAAGACCCAGTAATACATAACCAGTATAGTTTCCAAGGAATAAGACTGATTGTTAAAACATTCTTGAAATAACAGGAATCAATGTTGAATTTTTATCTTACTTGCACTGGGTTAGCTTATTTGAACCCTGTCATAACCAGATGAAATACAGGGTAAATGCAACTAAGTAGAGATGTGTAATCTTCAGTTTGATACTCTCTAGGCATATTCACTAGGCAGAAATCACCTCTGGTATTACGTGTGTGGCATGTGAATTGATAAATATCTGTCAGTAAATGTTCATTCTCAACTATAATGGATTTTTATGAAAAGTAAAACACTTCCCTGTCTCATATAGGCTGTATCATTTGAGCTATCAGGTCTTTTAATTGTGTTTATATGATTTTTATCGCTGATCCTGAACACAGATCCTTATCCATGCTACCACCAACATGCTGTACCAATTTGACTGTTCACAAAATGTCATGCTATTATAAGAAAATAGTAAATTCCTAAAATGACATAATTCTTTCACAAGAAGGAAGTTACAACAGATTTTATTGAAATCCAGAGTAATATGTGTGAACATTACACACCCAAATAAAAAAAAAATCTAGAACAGTGGTTCTTGATGTTTCTAAAGCTGCAAGATTTTAATAAAGTTCTTCATGTTGTGCTGACTCCCAACTATAAAATAATTTTATTGTGGATTCATAGCTGCAATTTTGCTACTGTTCTGAATCAGAATATAAATACCTGATATGCAAGATACCTGATATGAGACCACTGTTAAAGAGTTGATAAACACCCCAAAAATCACTATCTGCAGATTGAGAAACACTGATCAATAGAAGAGAATAAAGTCTAGACTCATATGATATAACAAAATGTAATTCCCAAGTTATGACACAATAAATAGACTCATGACAAACAATAATGTAGCTGTTAAAAAAATCTACCACTAATGAAGTCTGGATTCTAATTTATTCAATAGAGTTCTATTAAACATTAAACCACTACCTGTGAGTGTGATGGGGTGTTTGTGTATGTGTATGTATGTAGGTATGTGTGTGTGTATATACATAAACACATATCTATGTAAGGTTGTGAACCATGAATAAAATTTGTTTTATGTTAAAGACATAGGTTTGATCCAATATATTCAAACAAATAATGCAATGCAATACATAGAAAAGCTTAAAATTAGAGATGACATTGTCTCAGTTGATACAGAAAAGCCATTTGAAAAACTTCTTTATAACATCCTGATAAAAGTCCTGAAGGAATTACAAATTTAAAGAATATGGCTCCACCTAAAAGAGATAGATATAACACTGTTGTATCCATTTTAACCCAAAATACAACCAGGCTGGAATATTATTCCCATTGATTTAATACAGTATACTGAGTAAAATATTAGCAAGTACATTATTTGAAAAGAAATTCAAACAAGAAAAAAGCATATAAATCAGTCACATTTCCAGATAGTTTAAACCTATGCAAAAAATCCCCACTAAATCCTATACAAAGAAATTCTTAGAATTTATACTTTCAACAAAGTATTCAGATAGAAAACTAAGCACACAAAAGCAAAGGAAATCTATATAACTATAACAAAGTTGGCAAAAATTCCATTTATATAAAATACTTTCCAGAAAAATAAAGTATTAGAAATAAATCAGTCAATGACATAAAAGAACTGCACAGTGGAATATTTGAAGACAGTGATTGAAGGAGACAGTAGAAGACTAAAATGCCTCTGACAAAACACTACCATATCCAGGTGGCCCAGAGAAATAACTGACCACCAAGGAGTATGGAGAGGCCAGACAGCACAGGTAGGACCACCCCTGCTATTCAGAGGATCATGTCTAAGAGCGCTCAGGCTGGAGCCTTCTGCAAGGAGGTAGCTGATCACTCAGGAGAACAGAGAGGCCTGACAGAACAGATAGAACCACACCTGCTGCTCAAAGGATCACATCCAGAACCCTACGACAGAAGTCTTCAGGTCTGTATCTGGCTCAGGACCATCCTTTGCTACAGCACCACCATATCCCGGTGGCACAGGAAAATAGCTGACCAACCAGTAGTGCAGAGAGGCCAGACAGCAAGGTAGGACCTCCCCTCCTGCCTCTAGGAAGTAGCCAAAAACACCGAGGACACAAGAGCCCTAGGAGCAGCCTGAGAGAGGGGACTTCTGATTTCCTTTTGCACCTAGAACTGATCCAGAGTTACAGAGCTACATACACAAATACCACCACAAAAGAGTTCTCCCACAACAACAAGTCCTGGATATCCCAACACAGTGGAAAACCAAGATCTGGATTTAAAATCATGTCTCATGATGTAGATAGAGGGTTTCAAGAAGGGCATAAATAACTTCCTTAAATACACATACAAACAAGTAAAGGAACTAAACAAAACCATCCAGGATCTAAAAGTAGAAGTAGAAACAACAAAGAAATCACAAAGAGAGACAACTCTGGAGATATAAAACCTTGGAAAGCCGGGCGGTGGTGGTGCACGCCTTTAATCCTAGCACTTGGGAGGCAGAGGCAGGCGGATTTCTGAGTTCGAGGCCAGCCTGGTCTACAGAGCGAGTTCCAGGACAGCCAGGGCTATACAGAGAAACCCTGTCTTGAAAAACCAAAAAAAAAAAAAAAATAAAACCTTGGAAAGAAATCAGGATCCACTGTGTATAACAGAATACAAGAGCTAGAAGAAAGAATCTCAGGTACTGAAGATATCATAGAAAACATTGACACAACAGAAAAAGAAAATCCAAAATGTAAAAAGCTTGTAAGAAAAACATCCAGGAAATCCAGGAAACAATGAGAAGACCAAACATAAGGATTATAGGTATAGAAGAGTGTGAAGATTTACAGGGGCAGTAAATATCTTCAACAGAATTATAGAAGAAAACTTCCCTAACCTAAAAAAAAGAGATGCCCATGAACATACAAGAAGCCTACAGAACTCCAAACAGACAGGACCAGAACAGAAATTCCTCCAGGCACATAATAATGAAAACACAAAATGCACTAAACAAAGAAAGAATACTAAAAAGAATAAGGGAAAAAGGTCAAGAAACATATAAATGTGGATCTATCAGAATTAAACCACACTTCTCACCAGAGACCATGAAAGCTAGAAGATTCTGGGCAGATCTCATACATACCAAAAGAGAACACAAATGCCAGCTCAGACTACTATACCCAACAAAAATCTCAAATAGACCTCAACAGATATAAGAAGATTCAAATAATCTCAGGGCCTCCTATCAGATCACTACGGATTAAGGGTGACCTTCAATAGCAAGAAAAACAACAGAAAGTCCACATACACATGGAATCCGAGCAATGCTCTACTCAATGATACCTTGGTCAAAGAAAAATAAGGAAAGAAAGAAAAGACTTTTTAGGAATTTAATGAAAATGAAGGCACAATATACTTAAATTTATGGGACACAGTGAAAGCATAGAGGAAAACACATAGCTCTGAGTGCCTCCAGAAAGAAAATGGAGAGAACACACATTAGCACCTTAACAGTTCACATGAAGGCTCTACAACAGAAAGAAGCTAAAACACCCATGAGTAGTAGACAGTAAGAAATCATCAAACTCAGGACTGAAATCAACCAAGTAGAAAAAAAAAAGAACTATACAAAGAATCAACAAAAACAGGAGGTGGTCCTTTGAGAAAATCAACAAAATAGATAAACCCTTAGCCAAAGTAACCAGAGGGTACAGAGGCAGTATCACATTAACAAAATAAGAAATGAAAAGGGAGATATAACAAAAGAAAAGGAGGAAATTAAAATAATCATCAGAACCTACTTCAACAGTCTAAACACAACACAACCAGAATTTCTGGATGAAATGGACAATTTTATAGACAGATACTAAGTACCAAAATTTAATTCTGATCCTATAGACTGTATAAAAAGTCCCATAACCTCTAAAGAAAAAGAAGCAGTCATTGAAAGTCTCCCAAATGAAACAAGCACAAGACCAGTTGGTTTTAGTGCAGAATTCTACCAAACATTCGAAAAAGACCTAACACTAATACTCTTCAAACTATTACACAAAAAAGAAACAGAAGGAAAACTACCCAATTCATTCTATGAAGCCACAAATATGCTGATACCTAAACTACACAAAAATCCAACAAAGAGAACTTCAGACCAATTTCTCTTATGAATATTGATGCAAAAATACTTGGTAAAATGCTTGCCAACTGAATCTAAGACACATCAAAAGGATCACTTACCACAATCAAGTAGACTTCATCCCAGGGATGGTTCAATATATGGAAATCCATCAATGTAAGACACTACATGATCAAAATCAAAGACAAAAATGACATGGTCATTTCATTAGATGCTGAAAAAGAATATGACAAAATTCAGCATACTTTCATGTTAAAGGTCATGGAAAGGTCAGGAATTGAAGGCCCATACCAAACATAGTAAAAGCAATACACAGCAAACCAGTAGCCAACATCAAACTAAATGGAGAGAAACTTGAAGCACTCCTACTAAAATCAGAGACTAGACAAGGCTGCCCTCTCTTTCTATATCTATGCAACATAGTGCTTGAAGTTCTAGCTAGAGCAATTAGACAACCAAAGAAGGTCAAAGGGATACAAATTGGAAAGGAAGAAGTCAAAGTATCACTATTTGTAGATGATATGATAATATATTTAAGAAACCCAAAAACTCCACCAGAGATCTCCTAAAGCTGATAAACAACTTCAGCAAAGTGGCTGAATATGAAATTAACGCAAAAAATCAGTACCTTTCCTATACTCTAAGGATAAACAGGCATAGAAAGAAATTAGTGAAACAACAGCCTTCACAAGAGTCACAAACAATATAAAATTTCTTGGCAGGACTCTAACCAAACAAGTGAAAGACTTGTAGGACAAGATCTTCAAGTACCTGAAGAAAGAAATTGAAGATCTCAGAAAATGGAAAGATCTCCCATGCTCATATATTGGCAGGATTAATATAGTAAAAAATGGCAATCTTGCCAAAAGCAATATACAGATTCAATGCAATCCCCATCAAAATACCAAACCAATTCTTCATAAAATTAGAAAGAGCAGTTCTCAAATTCATCTGGATAGCTAAAATTATTCTCAACAGTAAAAGTACTTCTGCAGGAATCAGTATCCCAGACCTCAAGCTGTACTACAGAGCAATAGGGTTAAAAACTGCATGGTATTAGTACAGAGACAGGCATGTAGATCAATGGAACAGAATTGAAGACCCAGAAATGAATCCACACTCCTATGGTACACTTGATCTTTGACAAAGGAGCTAAAACCATTCAGTGGAAAAAAGATAGCGTTTTCAACAAATGGTGCTAGTTCAACTGGAGGCCAACATGCAGAATAATGCAAATTGATCCATTCTTATCTCTTTGCACTAAGCTCAATTCCAAGTGGATCAAGGATCTCCACATAAAACCAGAAATACTGAAACTAATAGAAATGAAATTGGGGAAGAGTCATGAGCACATAGGTATAGGTGAAAATTTCCTGAAGAAAATACAAATAGCTTATGCTCTAAGATCAAAAATTGAAAAATGGGTACTTTCCAGCTTCTGGCTATTATAAATAAGGCTGCTATGAACATAGTGGAGCATGTGTCCATATTGCATGCAGATAAAGCCTCTGGGTATATGCCCAGGAGTGGTATAACAGGATCCTCCGGGAGTGTCATGCCCAGTTTTCTGAGGAACTGCCAGACTGCTTTCCAGAGTGGTTGTACCAGCTTGCAATCCCACCAGCAGTGGAGGAGTATTCCTCTTTCTCCACATCCTTGCCAACAACTGCTGTCTCCTGTGTTTTTGATCTTAGCCATTCTGACTAGTGTGAGGTGGAATCTCAGGGTTGTTTTGACTTGCATTTCCCTAATGACTAAGGATGATGAACATCTCTTTAGGTGCTTCTCAGCCATTAGATATTCTTCAGGTGAGAACTCTTTGTTTAGCTCTGTACCCCATTTTTTAATAGGGTTACTTGCCTCTCTGAAGTTTAACTTCTTGAGTTCTTTGTATATATTGAATATTAGCCCTCTGTCGGAAGTAGGGTTGGTAAGATCATTTCCCAGTTAGTTGGTTGCCGCTTTGTCTTTTTGACAGTGTCTTTTGCCTTGCAAAAATTTTGTAATTTAATGAGGTCCCATTTGTCAATTCTTGATCTTAGAGCATAAGCTATTGGAGTTCTATTCAGGAAATTATCTCCTGTGCCCATATGTTCAAGGTTTTTCCCTAGTTTCCTTTCTATTAGTTTCAGTGTGTCTGGTTTTATGTGGAGGTCCTTGATCCCCTTGGAATTGAGCTTAGTGCAAGGAGATAAGAATGGGTCAATTTGCATTCTTCTGCATGTTGACCTCCAGTTGAGCCAGCACCATTTGTTGAAAAGGCTATCTTTTTTTTTCCACTGGATGGTTTTAGCTCCTTTGTCAAAGATCAAGTGACCATAGGAGTGTGGATTCATTTCTGGGTCTTCAATTCTGTTCCATTGATCTACATGCCTGTCACTGTACCAATACCGTGCAGTTTTTAACACTATTGCTCTGTAGTACAGCTTGAGGTCCCCAGAAGCTGGAAAGAACCCAGATGTCCCTCAACGGAGGAATGGATTCAGAAGATGTGGTATATTTACACAATGGAATACTACTCGCAATTAAAAACAATGAATTCACGAAATTACTAGCCAAATGGTCAGAACTTGAAAATATCATCCTTAGTGAGGTAACCCAATCACAAAAGAACACACATGGTATGCAGTCACTGATAAGGGGATATTAACCCAGAATTTCAGAATACCCTTGACACAATTCGCATATCAATAGATTTCCAAGAAGATGGAAGGAGAGACCCTTGGTCCTGGAAAGACTGGATGTAGGGGAATGCCAGGACAGAGAAATGAGAGGGGGTTGAATGGGGAAAAGAGGGAAGGAAGGGGGCTTATGGGACTTTCGGGGAGGGAGGAAACGGGAAAGGGGAAATGATTTTCTATGTAAATAAAAAAAAACTTAGAAAATAAAATTTAAAAAAAATAAAATAAAAAATATAAAAAAAATTGAAAAATGAGACCTCAAAAAATTATAAAGTTTCTGTAAGGCAAAGGATACTGTCAATAGGACAAAACAGCAACCAACAGATTGGGAAATGATCTTTACCAACCCTACATCTGACAGAAGGCTAATATCAAATATATACAAAGAACTCTAGAAGTTAGTCTCCAGAGAACCAAAAAAACACTGTTAAAAAATGGGGTACAGAGCTCAACAAATAATTTTCAACTGAGAAATATTTAATGACTGAGAAACACCTAAATAAATGTTCAACATATTTAGTGTTCAGGGTAATTCAAATCAAAACAAACCTGAGATTTCTCTTCACTCCAGTCAGAATGTCTAAGATCAAAAACTCAGGAGACAGCAAGGATATGGAGAAAGAGGAACACTCTTCTACTGCTGGTGGGATTGTAAGCTGGTACAACCACTGTGGAAATCAGTTTGGCAGTTCCTTAGAAAACTGGGCATAATACTACTAGAGGACTGTGCCATACCACTCCTGGGCATATACCCAAAAGGTTCTCCAGCATGTAATAAGGACATATGCTCCTCTATGTTCATAGAAGACTTATTTATACTAGCCAGAACCTGGAAAGAACCCAGTTGTCCCCCAAGAGAGGAATGGATACAAAAAATGTGATACATTTACACAATGGAATAGTACTCATCTATTAAAAACAATGAAATCATAAAATTCTTAGGCAAATGGGTGGAACTGGAAAATATCATCCTGAGTGAGTTAACCCAAGCTCAAAATTACACACATGGTATGTACTCACTGATAAGTGGATATTAGCCCAGAAGCTTGGAATATCCAGTATACAATTCACAGATAAAATGAATCTCAGGAAGAAGGAAGACCACGGTATGGATATTTTAGTCCTTCTTAGAAGGGGGAACAAAGTACCCATGGGAGGAGATACAGAGACAAAGTGTGGAGCAGAGTCTGAGGAAAAGACCATCCAGAGACTGCCCCACCTAGGCAAACTTCCCATATACAGTCACAAATCCCAGATACTATTATGGAAGCACACAAGTGCTTGCTGACTGAAACCTGATATAACTGTAACCTGAGAGGCTCTGCCAGTGCGTGACAAATATAGAGGGGAAAAAAATCTCAGCCAGCCATTGAACTGAGCACAGGGTTCCCAATGGAGGAGTTATAGAAAGGACCCAGGAGATGAAGGGGTTTGCAGCACCATAGGAGGAACAACAATATGACCCACCCAGTACACTAAGATCTCCCAGGGATTAAACCATCAACCATAGAATACAAATGGAGGGAACCATGACTCCAGATGATTAGGCAGCAGAGGATGGCCTTGTTGGACATCAAAGGGAGTAGAGGCCCTTAGTCCTGAAAAGACTAGATGCAGCAGAGTAGGGGAATACGAGGACAGGGAAGTGGGAATGGGTTGATTGTTGAACAGGGTGAGGGGAGATGGGTTTGGAGATTTTTCTGGGTGGGGGAAATATATGTATTTAGCATTAAACTCCAAAAAATTCCTCCCATGTTCAGGGATAGGTAGAATAACATATTGAAACAGCTATATCATCCCAAGCAATATTAGATGCAATGTATTCCTGTTCAGAATCCAAATGAAATTCTCAATAGAACTAGTAGATCAATTTTCAAATCCACAGAGAAACACAAATAACCCCTTATAGAGCAAATCATCTAACAAAAAGCTGTTCAGACATATCTGAACACATGACCTAAAATTATAGTATAGAACCACAGTAACAAAAATAGCACAGTACTAACATGAACAGAAATGTACAGACAAAAAGGCAAGACAAAGAAACCAAGAAATGAGCCACCCTCTGGTACGTAATGTTGGTAAGAGTAGTGAGACGCAGATACATAAACCTAGTTAGCCAAAATCTAAAAGCTCAAATCCATAAATGCTTTTGAAGATCTAGAGAAAAACAGAAAATTCACTTAGAGAAAGGTACAAAGTCTTTCTTTAAGAGACTCCAGCAGAACGTGAAATAATTCCAAGTTTATCAAATGAGTTTACATGAAATCAAGTAGGTTATGCATGTCAAGGAAATCAATTTTCAGAGTTCATAGACCTTATTAAGAAGAAGGAAAAATGCTGCTATGAATCAAATTCTAGACTCACAAAACACATTAAGAACTATAAAATGAATTTAGTTGCCCCAATCAAATAATCCAATAGAAAAGACAAATAGGCTAAATGCAGATGATGAATAAATATTTGAATATTCAACATCATCAGAATCAGTGAAATACAAATGAAAATGGCTTTATGATTCTCTTACCCATTAGCATTTCTATTTTCATGAAAACTAATGATAATAGATGCTATTGAAAACTGAAGGTCAGGAGGAGTCTTTACTTTCCCTAGGTGTGGTGTAAATTGGGAACCCCAGTGAGAATGTTCTTTCAGAACACCTAAAACATACAATCTTGCCAAACCACATTCAGTATAAAAATGAAAGTCTCTAAATGAACAAGCAACAAATACACTTGCATATCCACATTTATTAAACATTAGCTAGCCTTTCTCTGTGAATGAATAAAAAAATGTGGCAGTATACACACTTTTAAGCAGTCACAAAATAATAGACTTGTCATACTTTCAGGAAAATATGTGCAACTGGAGATTATGTTGAGCAAAATAAGCCAGATCCAGGAAGGCATATAACAAGTGCTTTGTCCCTAGTACAGTATCTGTCTATATTTAAGTTTATATGTATATGAGTTAAATCAGAAAATATAGTTGGATATATGAAGGCAAAACAGCAGAGTTATTTAGGGAGGATAGAGTCTGGCAAAAAGTCTTCAAGGGGATAAAGGAAAAATGTAAAGGAGAGAGATGAAGAAGACTAATACACACTGACATATATTTGATACAATACCCAAATAAAGCCATTATTTGTGTGACAATTAATGAATTTTAGGTATAGCAGAACGATATACATATAAGCTCACAGAGGCCTTGCACAACTACCAGCAATGTGGGGTCCCAGTACACAGATGGGGATATAGACGTGGGGAAACAATGTCAGCCAAGAAGTATATATAATTGATATCCATTGGAAAAGAGAAGATAAGTTTTCTCCAATTGAGTGTCACTTGGTTTATCAACCACATTGCAAACAGGCACCATGGCCAGGAGTAGTCAGCAAACACCAGATGAGCTTTGTGAGTCTCTTGTGGAGATCTTGCTTTGTTTTGTTTTGTGTTGGGCATTTTTTGTTTTGATCAAGCAGATAGGTCCTTTCCATCAGGGCCTTGTCTGTCAAAGAGCTAAGAAAGAGCACTGTGACAGCATCTCTTTTCCTAAATCAGGATAAATGGCGTGAAGTCATTCAAAGTGTTCTAGATAATTTGACATTCCATCAGACCTTCAATCTGCTATGAAGAAACAAAGTAGATTACAGGGAACAAAGAAAGAAAATTTTGTTTTCAAAGACTTCTTGTGGACCATGGTTATGGCTTCTAGGGACAGTAAGCCATGCAGCCTCAACTTACTAGGATGTTTGCTAACACAGACAGTAAACAAAGGGAAATGAAGCAGGGATTCTATACCATGAAGAGTTTCCTAAAATAAATGCTCATATTTGACAAGTTGAAAATGTCTCTCAGTCTTACATGTTATATTTTCTATGTAGTTATTTACCTGTATTGGTTCATTTAAGTTTTATTTTCTAATAATGTTACCATGGAAACTTTAGGAAATAAATGCAATGAATTCCCCACCAAAGCAAAGGAATGATATTTGTGTTTGTATTTCAGGAGAAATATGTGAGATTGGAAAATTTGGTTATCTTAAGAAGATAAAACTTGCTAAGACTTGAAGCAATACAGATGTATGGACACAGTTGCTATCACAGGCAGTACAGACATACATTTTCACTTGTCTATTTTATTAACCTGGATGGACTATGTAGGCTAGATGAACACCTCTGCCTTCCATGTCATGAAGAAACTAATTGGGGGCAAGCCTGATTAGTTTGAGTTTCATCATTCTGTAGAGTATAGACATTGAAGATTTTTTTCTCTGACAAAATAAGAATTGTGTACAATGTTTTGGGGCCATTAACAAAACTTACAAATGCAAATTGTGTCACTACCCAGGTGAAATCTCGTCTAGATATATACTATTTCCTTCATATTGTCCCTAATTTATAGTTACTGATTTTCAAACTCAAGTCAAATTCTAATTTGCTAGCATGCAAATAAAGAGAAATTTTCTTTACTGTTTTGGGAGGTTTTGTCTTGTCTAGTCTCTATGTAAATTGAATTCACCAAGTACAGAGGACACTAGTAATGTTTTAAAACCCACTGAGTGGGGAATTCAGGAAATTGAATTTACTAAGTATAAATGACACTTTTAAAATTGTAAAACCCACTGTGTGGGGAATTCAGGGAAAGAGTAATGTGGTGTATGAGCCTCAGTCTCCAGAAGATGCTGTTAGTTTTCCTCAAAACCAACGTTTATTTCTATAAGTATATTAGCTCCATGAAGAAAAATTAATAATAGACATATAGGTCACTTCCTTACAAATTATTTCTTGTTTCTTTTGGGATATCACAGGGACATTTATTTCCAAATAATATCTGAAGATAGATTATGTTCTAGTTATATGATTTACAAGCACTGAACACAAAGACACATACACAGCTACCACCACCACCAAAATAAACAATGTTAGCAGTACTTAATACATGTACATATTTCATCTGATTTTTGAAAAACAATAATAGGGTGCAATAAGATATAAGTTAGTATCTGTAACTGGAAGAAACTATTTTTCAAAGATATATACATATTTCTAATTAAATATGATGATAGTTCCTTTTTCCAATAATTTATGTTTCTCTGTACATGTTTCTGTGTGTATGTGTGTATATGTGTGTTTATATATGTGTGTGTAGGTGTGTCTGTGTTATGAGCTTTTAAAGTTCAGATGACAACTTACAGGAATTATCTTTCTTCTACTCTTTGGTACCCAGTGTTGTAACTCAGGTTCTCAGGGTAGGAATCAAACGTCTTTATGTGCTGAGTTATGTTTGCTCATACATTTTATGAAGCATGTAACTTGTGATTGAATCTGTAGGATGGCCTTTCTCCTACTAATATTTAATAGCTAAATGTTAATTTAAATTTTAAATTAGTTAAATTAATTAATTCTAAATTAATGTTTAGAGGAATTTTATACGTAATGCAGAAATCCACTCTTGATTTTCCTGCCTCAGTGTCCAGAATAGGTAGGATTACAGGAATGTATCTATCAAACTCAGCTTATGATCTTACCAATTTTTCCACATATTTAAACTATTTTCCATTTTTTCCATGTAATAGCAGTATATGAGTAAAAACATATGAAATAGAATACATAAAAATTTAAACACATTATATATATGTACATATATAATATATTTATTATATATTTATATATTTATTATATATACATATATATAATATACATATTTATTATATGTATAATAAATGTTCACTGGCCTATAATTGCCCCATTTTACACTAAATAATGTATATCTTTTAGGACTCATGTAGGTTTTGTCCTATCTTTTATATATTTCCATTCTGTATTCGTTGTTCAGTTGCTCATATTCCTTTAGCCTATGCCTTCTCTCTGTCTCACATTCTTTCTTTCTCAGTTTCATTCTCTGTCTCTGATTCTGTCACTTTCTTTGACAATCTATATCTCTCTGTCTATATGTACACACCTATATTGTTATTTACAATAAACCAAATTTAGTACCTAGGGTATGATTGAAAAGAAATTTATGCGTATGTGTGATTAAATTTGTCTTCATTAAAGATACAGACAACACTTGTTGGACACATTGAGTATAAGAAAAAGGAAGGTGGAAGACAAATTTGTTGGTGAGGGATCTCTAGGGTAATTGGAGAGAAAGTAAGCTATAGATACATTAATTATATATTTTGAACATGAATGGAATTCTCCGAGAATGAATTTTAAATATAATTGTCTAGATATCCAGGAGTCATAAATATTATATAAAAGTCTGTATCACCTCTTTACTAAGCTAACATAATTCCTGTCCACATTCTAAATACATATTCCTCTACACACAGAAAAGTGCAACTTTCATTCCTCAACAAAGCAACTGCTTATTGCAATAGAGAGAATATATGACAGATAGTTACAACAAATCTAAATGCAGAAAACAAGTGATTGATGATTCCCAATCCTAATTCATCTATCTATAAAAGAATTAATGCAAGAAAGATCTTGAAGGACTGTGAAAGAGAGGGCAGAGAAACAATACAAACAGGAACTGTACTCTGAAACTGAACCTCCTAGAAATGTCAGGTCAGCTACTGCAATGAAGCCTCAAAAGGACTTCCTAAGAAGACCTGAATTGGAAAATACCAATAGACAAGGTATCATGGAAGAGGTAAAACTCATAGGGCCACAACCCTCAAAAAAGAACTATAGGGAACTAGAGAATACTACAAGTGCATCAAAATATTCAATGCAAGAGAGTAACCTCTGAATAAGTAGTCTAATATGAAGTGTTCTTTCCTGAAAGCATCAATACATAAGTAACATTATAACAACTAAACAAACTGAATTTATATAATTTAGATCTATATCTCAACTATTGAAATTTCATAAAAATGAGAGAAGGCAAAGACTGTGTATGTAGGAGCAATTGTATTTGGGAAAGGAAATAGCCAAAATGCTAGCTAGCAAGTTAATGCGAAGCTTTTTCCTTATTATAATTGTAGCTTCCTCACATGAAAAACTATTCATCAGACATGTGAGGAGGAAGGAATGAAATACACAAACTATCTGCTACATGAATATCAAAGCATCTGCTTTTATACTGAAAACACCCATTTTTTATTTAATGGCATCTCTTTATCCAGATAATATCTCCAATCATGTGAACCAAAAAATATAAGTATCAGTGCTTGAATTTTGGTTAAGATAGAAGACAGAAAATATGAAATGTTTATATTTTAAACAATTAAATAAATATAGGCATTCTATAAGGAGAACTAAGAGAGAACGTACCCAAACAACAGAAACAATGAAAACAGCAATTGAACAAGTTTCATTATTAAAGTATAATTTTTTTTATTTTCTAAGTTTTTTTATTTACATTCCAAATCATTTCCCCTTTCCCGTTTCCTCCCTCCCCGAAAGTTCCATAAGCCCCCTTCCCTCCCTCTTTTCCCCATTCAACCCCCTCTTGCTTCTCTGTCCTGGCATTCCCCTACATCCAGTCTTTCCAGGACCAGGGATCTCTCATTATTCCATCTTCTTAGAAATCTGTTGATATGCGAATTGTGTATAGGGTATTCTGAGATTCCGGGTTAATATCCCCTTATCAGTGACTGCATACCATGTGTGTTCTTTTGTGATTGGTTATCTCATTAAGGATGATATTTTCAAGTTTTGACCATTTGAATAGGAATTTTGTGAATTCATTGTTTTTAATTGCAGAGTAGTATTCCATTGTGTAAATATACCACATCTTCTGAATCCATTCCTCCGTTGAGGGACATCTGGGTTCTTTCCAGCTTCTGGCTATTATAAATAAGGCTGTGATGAACATAGTGGAGCATGTGTCCTTATTGCATGCAGGTAAAGCCTCTGGGTATATGCCCAGGAGTGGTATAGCCAGATCCTCCGGGAGTGTCATGCCCAGTTTTCTGAGGAACTGCCAGACTGCTTTCCAGAGTGGTTGTATCAGCTTGCAATCCCACCAGCAGTGGAGGAGTGTTCCTCATTCTCCACATCCTCGCCAACAACTGCTGTCTCCTGTGTTTTTCATGTTAGCCATTCTGACTGGTGTGAGATGGAATTTCAGGGTTGTTTTGATTTGCATGATGAACATCTCTTTAGGTGCTTCTCAGTCATTAGATAAATTTCTGAATATAAAAGTTTTTAAATGTACAATTCCTATATTCCTATAGACATAAACCACTGCAGTCATATGAAATGCTAATGCAATATTTCCTTCTTCTTTCCCTTTTTCAACTATAGTATTTTAAAAATTATTTATAACATCACTTTTTAAAAAAATATCTTTAATCATCTTTTGCAGTCCAGTTTTTATTCTTCTCCTGATCTGCCCTTCCACAGTTCCTCATCCCATTCCATCTCCATTATCCCCAAGAGGATGTCTTCATCTGACCCCCACACCCACAAAGGCTCCCCACTTCCTGGGTCCTATAATTTCTGAAGGTTTAGGTCCATTTTTTCTCATTGAGAACAGACCAGGCAGTCTTCTTCTGTATATGTGCCAGGGGTCTTGAACCAGCTAGTTGAGACTGCTGGTCTCCCTATATCGTGGCGCTCCTTATCAGCTTCTTCCAGCTTTCCCATATTTCAACCACAGTGGTCCCTGGCTTATGTTTATTGGTTGAGTGTAAGTGTCTGCATCTCACTCAGCTGCTTGCTCGGCCTCTCACAGGAGAGCCATACTAGACTCCTGTCTGTAAGTGCACCATAGCATCAGTAATAGTGTCAGGCCTTGGAGTCTGCCCTTAAACTGGATCCCAATTTGGGTCTGTCACTGGACCACCTTTGTCCCTGGAGTTCTTTTACACTGGAACAGATCTGGGTCAATTTACAATATCCCTGACTCCTGGGTTCTCTCCTTTCTCCCCTCATACCGGATTCTGCCATACTTTTACTCTCCTCCAGTCCTCCCCACCTAGGTCCCTCCATCCATTTACCTCCAGTGATATTTTGTTCCCCATTATTAGTGGTTATGGAGCATCCACACTTGGGCCTTCCTTCTTATTAAGATTCACATGGTCTGTGGCTGTTAGATAGGTATTCTGAACTTATTGGCAAATATACACTTTTCAGTGAGTAAACACCATGTATGTCCTTTTGGGTCTATATTACCTCACTCAGGATGATATTTTCTTGTTCCATCATTTGCCTGCTAAATTCATGATGAACTCATTTTTAATAGCTGAATAGTATTCCATTGTATAAATGTACCACATTTTCTATATCCATTCATCTATTGAAGGACATCTGAGTTGTTTCCAGTTTCTAGACACTACAAATAAGGCTGCTATAAAACATGTGTACTCTTGATGTGGTGAAGCATCTTTTGAGTACAAACACAGGAGCAATATAGCTAGGTCTTCGGGTAGAACCATTTCCAATTTTGTGAGGAACTACAGGATTGATTTCAGGAGTGCTTGAACTAGTTTGCAATCCAACCAACAATGGAGGAGTATTTCTCTTTCTCCACATCCTTGCCAGCATCTGCTGCCACCAGCTTTTTTGATCTTTGCCATTCTGGTTGGTGTAAGGTAGAATATCAGGGTAATTTTCATTTGTATTTCCCTGATGACTAAGGATATTGTACATTTCTTTAGGTGTTTCTCAGTCATTCGAGATTCCTCAGTTGAGAATTCTGTTTAGCTCCATATTCCATTTTTAATTGGGTTATTTGTTTCCTGTAGGCTAACTTCTAGGTCAGAGTAGTTAAGATCTTTTTTTTTTATTCTGTAGATTGCCATTTTGTTCTATTGGCAGTATCCTTTGCCATACAGAAACTTTTCAATTTTATGAGATCCCATTTGTCTATAGTTGATCTTAGAGCTTGGGCCAAGGTGTACTGTTGAGGACATTTTTCCTTGTGCTGTTGTAATCAAGGCTCTTTCCCACTCTCTCTTCTATTAGATTCAATATGTCTGCTTTTATGTGGCACGCTGACTGCCAGTTGAACCAACACCATTTTTTGAAAATGCTGTCTTTTTTTCCATAGAATGTTTTTGGCTTCTTTGTTAAAGATTAATGACCATAGGTGTGTGAGTTTAATTGTGGGTCTTCAATTCTCTGTCTCAGTACGAATAAAATGTGGTTTTTATCACTATTGCTCTGTAGTACAGTTTAAGGTCAGGTATGGTGATTCCACCAAAAGATCTTTTATTGTTGAGAATTGTATTTTCACTCCTAAGTTTCTTGTTATTCCAGATGAGCCTGACCAATACAGATGCAGAACCTGTTAGCTAACCATTGGACTGAGCATGAGAATCCCAATGGAGGAGTTCGGGAAAGTACTAAAGGAGCTGAAGGGGATTCTAATCCCATGGAAAAACAACAATATCAACAAACCAGAGTCCCCCTCCCCAGAGGACCCAGGAAATAAACAACCAATCAAAGTGTACATATGGAGGGACACATGGCTCCAGCTGCATATATAGCAATGTGTTAATTTATCTGGCATCAGTGGGAGAGGAAGTGATTGGTTCTGTGGAGACTTGATGCCCCAGCATAGAGGAATGCTAGGGCAGCAAGGACAGTATGGGTGGGTGGGTTGGTAGCACCCTCATAAAAGCAGGGTGAGTGTGGATGGGATAGGAGGATTGCAGAGGAGAAATCGGGAAGTAGGATCATTTGAAATATAAATAAATAAAATAGCCAAAAAAATCAAAGAAAACAGACTCATGTAACTTATTCATTTTTGATTTTATTAATAAATGTAAAAATTTTATTTATATGAAGATAAAAATATCCTTAGAGTAAAGGAAGTATTTTTGCTCTTTAAAAAAAACAAAAAAAAAAAAAACAAAAAAGAGGAAACATCTAAATTTCCCAGGATTTGTTTCAGAATTCCTTCATGAATCTCTTGGCACTTTTCCCAAAGTGCTCAACACTGTATCACCCAGTTTTCTGAAATTATATGAAATGCTGAATTCTTATTGCTGAAATAAAAATCAGATATATTTATTTGCATCATTTTCACTTTTGCCCTATCTACTCATTTTAGTAACACAAAATAAGTTCTAAATAATATTAAAAATTATATTTCCTATGGTATATTTAAGAATATAATATGGCTTGGGGTACTCATGAAGGTAATGATATATAAAGATTTTAGTTAAATATATGAATGAAATTTTATTCTAAACACATATATAAAAATATGTAGATATTGGTCAAAAAACTTTGTATGGTGTACCCAGATTGTCTAAAATTCCCTTTGGCAATCAGTGCAGTTATGGTCATGTGATAGAAATTATACTAGTCGTGTTATTTTATATAACTCCATACGGTCAATAATGTACAGTTGCACACAACACAAATGCACACAACACACATGAACAAATACATATTTGTTTTAATTCATTTCTCTTTTATTTCCATCCCAAAACATCTCACTGATTCAATTATCATGTATTTAGAACATGCTTAATAACATAACAATTTTCTTATAGTCTATTTTATTTATTGCAGAAGTAAAAATTAAGTCTACAGGCTGACTCACATTACACAGTTGTTCTAACTGACAAACAATACCTCTAACAATCTTTTTTACTTTATAATGTGAGAAAGTCTCACATAATTGCTTAGTCTGGCCATAAGGTCACTCTGTATTCCAGACAAGCCTTGAACTTGTGATTCTCTCACCTCAGCCTTATAATTGGCTGGGATTACAAACCTCATTTCCAAAGGCACGGGTTCCCTTGCATTATTTCTTTATTTTTTTTTCATTATTTTATTTATTTACAATTGAGTTGTTGTCCCTCTTTATGTTCTCCCCTCTGGACACCTGACATAGCATCATACCTTTACTTTGTTTCTAAGATGGTGCTACTCTATCCACACAACAAATCACTCCTCATCTCTGTAGCATTCCTGTATGTATGCTGGCACATCAAGCCTCCGTAGGTCCAGGGTCTCCCCTCCCATTGAAGCTAGATAAGGCTATCCTCTGCTACATATGTAGCTGGAGCCACGGGCCCATCCATGAATATCCTTTGGTTGGTGGTTTAGTCCCTGGGAGCTCTGGGGTGTCTGGTTAGTTGATATTATTGTGGTTGTTGTATTGACAGTGTCCTCTGCCTTACAGAAGGTTTTCAGTTTTACAGGGTGCATCTGTCAATTGTTGATCTAAGAGCATGAGCCAATGGTGTTCTGTTCAGAAAATTTTCTCCTATGCCAATCTGTTCAAGAATCTTTCTCACATTCTCTACCACTAAATTTAGCTTATCTGCTTTTATGTGAAGGACCTTTATCCACCTAGACATGAGTTTTCTACAAGGAGATAAAATTTGCTTTCTCCTACAGGTTGACCACCAGTAGAACCAGCACCATTTGTTGAAAATGCTTCTTCATTCCACTGGATAGTGTTGGATTCTTTGTTAAAGATCAAGTGATCAAAGTTGTGTGGGTTTATTTCAGGTTCTCTAATTCTATTCCATTGATATCCCTGCCTGTCTCTGTACCAATACCATGCAGTTTTTTTATCACTATGGCTCTGCTGAAGAGCTTGAGGTCAGGGATAGTGATTCCCCAAGTTGTTCTTTTATTGTTGAGAATGGCTTTTGCATTACTGGATTTTTTGTTATTCCAACTGAATTTGAGATTTCCTCTTTTTATCTCTGTGAACAATTAAGTTGAAAGAGTTTGCATTGAATCTGTAGGTTCCTTTTGGTAAAATGGCATTTTTACTATGTTGATAATGCCTTTACATGAAAATGGGAGTACTTTCCATTTTCTGAGGGATTCATTGATTCCTTTTTCAGAGACTTGAAGTTCTTGTAACACAGATCTTTTACTTTCTTGATTAGATATGTGCCAAGATATTAGCACAAAACACTTGAAGAATTGTAGCTCCCATTCCTCACCGATTACTAACATCTTCTCTGTAAACATCATTTTGGGCACCCAGACAGATGAAGCATGAGACACAGTGTGGGCAAGATGGGAAGCAAAAAGCATGGTTATACCATTCTATTTAAAGAGTTAATTTACTAAAGAAGATAATATATTTCATGCTAGAATATGACCTAACCTAACCATGCTAAGATAAAAACTGGAGGCCTCTAAATCAATGAGCCACAGATATACTTGCATATTCACATTCATTGAAACTCTAGCTAACCCATTTCCCTGAACTACGAATGAATAAAGAAATGTTACAATATAAAAGTATAATTTTCAGCAGACACAGAATGGTGAAATTATCATATTTTCTGGGGAATGGGTGCAACTATAGATTGTTAAGCAAAATAAAGCACATGCAGAAAAACAAATACCACGAACTTTCTCTCATACAGAATTTGTTTATATTTTAATTTGTATTTGTGAGAGTTCATGTATAAGAAATAGAAGGCAATGGGATACATAGCAAGAAATCAAGAGGAGAGCTATTTTAGGCAGGGATGGAGACCAGCAAAATGTCTTCCAGAGTGTGAAGGAAAAGAGTGAAAAAGAGACATGAACAAGATCAATGCACAATAACATGTATGTGTTCAAATGCTCTAATGAAGCCTTTATCTCTGTTCCAGTTAAACAATTATTAAAAGTGAGATAGAAATACTACTTTGTTTATGAAATAGACATTACAGAGAAATTAAGATACCAACCAAGGTGGTAAGAAATTAAGTTACCACCAAGATATGCGTGCCACTAGTGGACACAAAGGACTATTATGCAATGAATGTCACTGGAATATTGATCAAGTTTATTGGTGTCATAGTGGGATAGGACTATTAGTATCCTCACTCTTTTAGAACCATGCACACTGCCTTCTGATACCGTGAAAACTAGTCCTCAGGAAGAAAGCAGACAGGCAAGTTCCAATTCAGAAGTTCCTGTTCCTATAATTCATGGTCTTATCAGATATGAGGATTTAAATTTCAGTATTAGTAATTAAGCAATGTCAACAGCAATATAGGCCGAATGTTTCAGGAGTCTCTTGGAAATCCCTGAATTAAATGCACTATAGGTTTTCTTAGCACGAAATTATTCGATTCTTATTGTCATTTTAACTGTCTAACCCCTCCTACTACTGTATGTACCTCCCTTTCCATTTCCTAAAAAGCTCCCCTATTCAGTTTCTCCCAAGTTCTCGTAATCCTGCTAGTATCTTTATCCTCCTAGTACCCTCCTATGTACTACCCTTCCCAGCTTTGAAGTTCCATTATTTCTCCTTCCTCCATAAGATCTCAAGATTTTGTCCAATGAACTCTGTATTTTATTAGGGACCCATGGTGTTCACATCTCTGGTCTGGCACCTCAGACAAGAAAGCACAGAACGAGTAGCTTGTCTCAGCTTGCTGTTTCCTAGAATCAGCACAAATGAGTGACTTATAGGAAAAACTACTGTAGAAATGTGGTCAAATAAAAGTATTAATTTTCCACGCATCAATCCAATGCTCAACATTCCTATGACAATAAAAAGTAAGTATATTGCATACAGCAGCATGAGGGAAAAAACAGTTTGTAAAGCTTTCATGTGGACCATGGTGCTGACATCTTTAGGTCGCTTGCCATTGACCTGCATCTTCCTGTGATGCTTCCACAGTGAGAAGATGAGCATGAGAAAAACTACCAGGGACACTGTGAAGGGTATGAACATGAAGAGAGAATAGATGGAAAAGAAAATGTGGGGTGAGTTGATGATGAAGAAAACTTTGGATGAGTTGGTGAATAAGAACATTTTGGGAAATTGTGGTGAATTCCTCCAACTGTAAGACATGTTTCTTTCATGAACATCAATTGAGAAATGATCATACATCTGTAGAGATAACAGGTTTAAAATCAAGAATATTAGTGATACCAGTATTATCATTAAAATCACTTTTTTAACTCTCCACTTTAGGTAAAGAAAAACAGAGTTAGAAAAATTGGCTATCTTGAGAAAATAAAAGACACCGAGGCATGTAGCAAGCCAGATGCTGAAATGGTTGTTCACTACCGAGATAATACCCACTGCTATAAACATTTCTGATCTCATAAGCAAATGAGGGTACAATACGAGTAACAATATACAAACGACCACAGAACATGCATACATGAGTCTTGTAAGGGCCAAAGAGGTAAGAATCTGATCCACTGAAGAGATCCTTCTTCTCCTGGCCCAGTCCATGATATTTACTAGTCCTATGAATCCATTTCCTAAAATTCCTATTACTACTTCCACACAGAATATGATTATAAAAGTAAACAAATCAATGTTCTTTATTGTCTCTGAGATCATGGTTCAATTTATAATGTCTCTGTTTCACTTGAAATGCCCCACATACTGGGTTTTAAAATTTCAAAATATTCATCCTTTGAAATCACATTTATAAATTAATGACCAGGAACCATCTAAATTTCCCATGGATTGTTTAATATATTCCTTATGAAAATCTTGGCTTTTTTTCCAAAGAAATCAACTCTGCTTAATTCAGACAATGTGTCTTATATCCAGTTTTCTGAAGTTCAATAACATGCTGAATTGTCATGTGCTAACCTACAAAAAAAAATATACTTATTTGCATCATATTCACTTTTTCCCTATCTGCACATTTTAGTGTCACGACATCATTTTTGAGCAATGTTAAAACATTAGGCATATGGTACATCCTTATGTAACAATTTCTATATATTTTAGTTAAGCAAATTAATTAAAATCTATATTATGTACACATACACACCAATTTTTATAGACACAGATCAAAATCCTTACTAAATACAACAAAAATTGTCAACAAATCTCTTTGAAGATCATGCTGCTACGTTCATGCCACAAAAATTATAGTAATCATTTTAATTTATATAACTCCATATGGGCAATCATTTACATATGCACAAGACACATATGCACAAACATCCCTTTTATGGGAAATTGTCCCTCTTCTATTTTCACTTCAATAAAATATCTCACTATTGGATAATCATGTATCTAGACCATGTTTAGTGTTATGGCAATTTTCTGTATTTTGTTTTATTAATTGCAAAAATAATAATTAAATATATAGTCCTACTGCTGCCCTGGAAATGTTCTAACAAGCTATAACTCTAGCAACCTTTTTTACTTTATATTGTGAGATAGTATCACTGAGTTGCTTAGACTTGCCTAAAAGACATTCTGTAGACCTTAAAACCCTTGAACTTGGGATTCTCCAATATTATCCCTGTATTTTGGGAAAATTACAAACTTGTTTCTCCAAGGTGTACCCTCCCTCATAGCTTTTTGATATTGTTCCAAACAGAATTCCAAGTTATCACTGCACAGTATTAAGTATAAGTGTTCAGTAACCTTTCAAAATGTTGCTCCATGTGTAGGAATGGAGTATTTTACACAGTTCCAGGGCTACGTTTAAGGTAAATGAGTTCTTCTGCACAGGAAGAAACTTCCTCACTCTTATCTCCTTGTGTCCATAGGCTGATACCTTATTAGGAGCAAAGACCTGAGGCTTTCTATTTACATTTCCTTACCTACTACTAACACCTTCTCTGTAAACATCACAATGTACACGAAGGCATTTGAAGTATGACATACAACTTGAATAAGAAATGAAATAAAATGCATGGTTATAGCCATACCATTTAAGGAGTTATTAAACTAAGGATGATAATATATTACATGCTACCATAAAGCAGAAAAACAAATATATTACTTAAATGGATGGAAATGTGGAAAATTTTGCAGTGAAAGACTTACTCTACATTCCTTATAGGCCCCTAAGAAACACACTATGCAAAGACTGTGATTCTGATATAATTTAAAATTTGAAAAGTACACTGCAATTATGAGATATATTTATTGAGAAAGAAGTCAAGACAAGAATGAACAAAGTTTAAGGAAAAGAAAATTTGGAAACAAAGATAGTAACAGCACAGAAATAGAAAAGTCTTTGTTACTTTTTTTTGCACTATAGTATAAAATCTGATTGAATTTACCTATGAAGAAGAAAATTTTGGTTCACACTTCCTGAAGTTTCAGTTCATGATTCCTTAGCTCCATTGTTTTATGGTCTGTCATATGGCAGAAAAGCAGATCACTGGTGAAGCAAAATTGTTCCTGCCATGAGGCAAACAAGTATAGAGTAAGAGGAAACAACTGTGCCCCTAATATGCTCTTTCAGGGCATGCCTCTTCTGATGCAATGTCCTACTTCTAAGCTCCTCCTACTTCTTATAGGTTCTGTATCTTTATAGAACACATCAGATTTGTGACCTAGGTTGTAACTCATGACATTGCATAGGCATTTAACATAAACATGTAATGGTTCTTCTGGATTATCTTCTCCAAATAATAAGAATATGATTTGAGAGGATTAATGAAAATAAAGAATAGGGGCCAACTCTATAGACAGCAAGCTGATGGCAAAACTTTCTGAGTTTTTAGAAAAGGGGCTGAACTAAGTAAGGTCTTGCTACACTCCTCATTGAGGAGCTTGTCTGAGGCCCTACAATGATTTTCACTCTACATGGAATCATCTTATATATACAATTGACATGTCACTCCTGTTTAAGAACAGTCTTTTTCACACAAAATGGGAATGACTCCAAGGGTAATTTCCATTATTTTCAAAACTGCAAAAAAGCAAGAGAGCATTTGAGGAGAATAGTGTCATTACTCGTTTTAGGACCAGCATTTTATTAAGAAGCAGAGTTATCAATTAATTTCATGTTTCTTGTGTCATTCTTGATAAGTTTTGTATACTGAACGTAGAAAACGTAATCAATATGGTGAACCATACATAATTCTCCATGCATCTTTAAGCATTGTTCTTAGTTTCTTAAATTATTTTCCTCTGTCTGTTCATATAGTATTACATATAAAATGTAAATAAATTCTATATAAAATCTATATGACAGAAAAAAAAGAAAAAATTATGTTTTCCTTTGTGTGGATGCTTAGTAGTGTTGCTATTAATTTTGAGTTGCACTTTTGAACATAAAAATAGAATGATATACAGTGTAAATAAATTCACAAATATGCATATATCTAAATAAAAAAACATAATGAGACAAGTCAGGTAAATCACTTTAATACTTTGTGCACCAGGTAAAGAAAATGAAGCACATTAATAATTAATAAATGATAGCACATTAATCAATTAGGTCTTTTGAACTGGATATATATTGATTAATTGAACCCAGGAGACTCTGTTATGACTAGAGAGAATAGAAAAATAGAAGAAAGAATTGACTTAGGTTGTTTAGTGATCAACTCTGAAATGGAGAAGATGGTAATGTTCTGCGATCCTGGCAAGTTTCATTCATTGCTGAATATTCAAGTTTCTTCTAAAAATCACAATAAAATTACATCACAATAATACCCAGGATTATTAATGTCAAGTATGTAAAGACACATGGTGTCTGCACAGAAAACAGGGCTCAGAGGACAGGATTTATTATCATATTCTATGGGACTAGCAGGCATGAGGTCTTGCATGAATTAAATACTTGAACACAAGAAATTTTTTAGTCCACTAAATGGAGTGGTGGTTTCTCAATGTCAGTTCCTCTCCTTCAAAAATTTTTCTCCTGCCCAACCTAAGATATATATAATGTATTTGTGTGTTTGACCTAATCCTTGGTATATAAAATGTATCAATTTGGCAGATATCCAAGTTTCCTGTTGCTCCTCACCTGTGGAATAAAAAGCATTATTATAGGAAATACCGGAATATCTTTAAGCCTGTGAAATGTTCTAGTTCTATTGTAGGGTTCAGTGCCACAGAGGTGTGAAGAGAGTCTGAGGACTCAGTAATATATAACCACTATAGTTTCCAAGAAATAAGACTGATTGTTAAAACATTCTTGAAATTACAGGAATCAATGTTAAATTTTTATCATACTGGTGCTGGGTTAGCATATTTAGACCCTGTCATAACCAGAGGAAATACAGGGTAAATGTAGATAGGCAGAGATGTGAATTATTCAGGTTGAAGCTCTCTAGGTATGTTCAGTGGGAAGAAATCACTTCTGGTGTTGTGTATGTGACTTCTGAATTGATAAACATCTGTCAGTAAATGTTCATTCTCAATTATAATGGATTTTTATGAAAAGTAAAACACTTCCCTGCTTCATATAGACTGTATCACTTGATCTCTCAGGTCTTTAATTGTGTTTGTGTGACTTTTATCACTGATCCTGAACACAGATCTTTATCCAGACCACCAGCACCCTGAAACAAGTTTGACTGTTCATAAAATGTCATGCTATTATAAGAAAATAGAAAAGTCCTAAAATAACAAAATCCTTTTACAAGAAGGAAGTTACAACAGATTTTATTGAAATCCAGAGTAATATGTATGAACATTACACCATCCAAATGAAAAAAAACTAGAAAAGTGGTTCTTGATATTTCTAATGCTGCAAGATTTTAATAAAGTTCTTCATGTTGTGCTGACAGCCAACTATAAAATTATTTTATTGTGAATTCATAACTGCAATTTTGCTACTGTTCTGAATCGTAATATAAATGCCTAATATGTAAGATATCTGATATGAGACCACTGTTAAAGAGTTCATAAACACGGCAAAAGGTCACAATACACAGATTGAAAAACACTCATCAATAGAAGAGAATAGAGTCCTAGACTCATATGATATAACAAAATGTAATCAACAAGTTATGAAAAAATAAAAAGACTCATAAGAAACAACAATATTGTAGCTTTTAAATTAATCTACCACTAGTAAAGTATGGATTATGATTTGTTCAAAAGAGTTCTATTAAACATTAAACGACTAACTTGTGAGTGTGATGGGGTGTTTGTGTATGTGTGTGTATGTAGGTATGAGAGTAAGTATACACACACATGTCTATGGAAGGTTGTGAACCATGAAAAAAATTGTTTTATGTTAAAAACATAGGTTTGACCCAATATATCCTAAGAAATAATGCAATGCAATACATAAAAAAAACTTAAAATAATAGATGACATTGTCTCAGTTGATACAGAAAAGGCATTTGAAAAACTTCTTTATAACTTCATGATAAAAGTCCTGAAGAAATTACAAAGAATATGGCTCCACTTAAAAATAGATATAACAGTTTTGTATCCGTTTTAACCCAAAATACAACCAGGTTGGAATACCATTCCCACAGATTTAATACAGAATACTGAGTAAAATATTAGCAAGTACATTACTTGAAAAGAAATTCAAACAAGAAAAAAGCATATAAATCAGTCACATTTCCAGATAGTTTAAACCTATGCAGAAGATCCCATCTAAATCCTACACCAAGAAATTCTTAGAATTTATATTTTCAACAAAGTATTCAGATAGAAAACTAAGTACACAAAAGCAAAGCAATTCTACATAACTATAACAAAGTTGGCAAAAAATTTCATTTATATAAAATACTTTCCAGAAAAATAAAGTATTAGAAATAAATCAATCAATGACATAAAAGAACTGCACAGTGGAATACTTGAAGACAGTGACTGAAGGAGACAATAGAAAATTAAAATGCCTCCCAGGGATCTGCTGCCACAGCACTACTGCATCCAGCTGCCCCAGGGAAATAACTGACCAACCAGGAGCGTGAAGAGGCCAGACAGCACAGAAAGAACCACCCCTGCTGCTCAGAGGATCATGTCCAGAAACCTCAGGCAGAAGCCTTCAGGTAGCTGTATCTGATTCAGGACCATCCTTTGCAACAGAACCGCCATATCCAGGTGGCACAGGAAAATATCTGACCACCCAGTAGGGCAGAGATGTCAGACAGCACAGGTAGGACCTCCCCTGATGCTCATAGGAAATAGCCCAAAACACGGAGGACACAAGAACCCAGGAGCAGCCTGGGAGAGGAGTCTTCTGATTTCCTTCTGAACCTAGAGTTGATCCGGAGCTATAGAGCTACATACACAAAAACTACCACAAGAGAGTTCTCCCACAACAACAAGTCCTGGATATCACAAAACACCAGAAAACCAAGATCAGGATTTAAAATCACATCTCATGATGTAGATAGAGGACTTCAAGAAGGACACAAATAACTCCTTTAAAGTAATACAGGCAAAAATGGCTCAACAGACAGAAGCCCTTAAAAAGGAAACACAAAAATTCCTTTAAGAAATACAGGAAAACGTGGAGCAACAGGTAAAAAATCTTAAAGAGGAAACACAAAAATCCCTTAAAGAATTATGGGAAAACACAAACAAACAAGTGAAGGAACTGAACAAAACTATCCAGGATCTGAAAATGGAAGTAGAAATAACAAAGAAACCACAAAGCGAGACAACCTATAGCTTGTGCTCTAAGATCAAGAATTGACAAATGGGACCTCATAAAATTACAAAGTTTCTGTAAGGGAAATGATACTGTCAATAGGACAAAACAGCAACCAACAAATTGGGAAAAGATCTATACAAACGCTACATCTGACAGAGGGCTTATGTCCAATATTTACAAGGAACTGAAGAAGTCAGTCTCCAGAGAACCAAATAACACTGTTAAAAATGGGGTACAGAACTAAACAAAGAATATTCAACTGAGGAATATTGAATGGCTGAGAAATACCTGAAGACATGTTCAACATCCTTAGTCATCAGAGAAATGCAAATCAAAAAACCCTGAGATTTCACCTCACTCCAGGCAGAATGGCTAAGATCAAAAACTCAGGAGACTGCAGGTGCTACTGAGGATGTGGTGAATGAGGAACACTCCTCTACTGCTGGTGGGATTCAAGCTGGTACAACCACAGTGCAAATCAATTTGTTGGTTCATTAGAAAATCAGCCATAATACTGCTGGAGGACCCTGACATACCATTCCTGGGCATATAGCCAAAAGGTTCTCCAGCATGTAATAATGACATATGCTCCACTATGTTCATAGCAGTCTTTTTTATATTAGCCAGAACCTATAATAGGAAAGAACTTAGATGTCCCTCGACAGAGGAATGGATAAAGATAATGTAATACATTTACACAATGGAATACTACTCAGCTATTAAAAACAATGAATTCATGAAATTCTTAGGCAAATGGGTGTAACTGGAAAATATCATCCTGAGTGAGGTAACACAAGATCAAAAGAACACACTTTAGTATGCACTCACTGATAATTGAATATTAGACCAGATGATTGGAATACTCAAGATATAATTCACAGACAAAATGAATTTCATGAAGAAAAAAGAACAAAGTATGGATACTTTGATCCTTCTTAGAAGAGGGAACAAAAATACCCACAGGAGGAGATACAGAGATAAAGTGTGGAGCAGAGTCTGAGGGAAAGACCATACAGAGACTGCCCCACCCAGGCATACTTCCCATAAACAGTCAGAAAATCCAGAAACTATTGTGGATGCCCACAAGGACTTGCTGACTGAAACCTGATATAGCTGTAACCTGGGAGGCTCTGCCAGTGCATGACAAATATAGAGGGGAAAAAATCTCAGCCAGCCATTGAACTGAGCACAGGGTCCCCAATGGAGGAGCTAGAGAAAGGACACAAGGACCTGAAAGGGTTTGCATCTCCATAGGAGGAACAACTATTTGACCCACCCAGTACCCCCAGAGCTCCCAGGTATTAAACCATCAACCATAGAATACACATGGATGAAACCATGGCTCCAGATGCATAGGCAGTTGAGGATGGACTTGTTGGACATCAAAGGGAGAAGAGTCCCTTTTTCCTGAAAAGGCTAGATGTCTCAGTGTAGGGGAATAACAGGATAGGGAAGTGGGAGCAGGTTGATTGTTGAACAGGGGGAGGGAGGATGGGTTTGGATATTTTCAGGGGGAAACCAGGAAAAGGAGACATATGAATTGTAAATAAAGAATATATCTGCTAATATATATATATATATCTGGCATTATACTCCAAAAAAATACCTCCCATGTTCAGAGATAGGTAGAATAACATATTGAAACAGCTATATCATCTAAAGCAAGTATTAGATGCAATGCAATTCTCTTCAGAACCCAAATTAAATTCTCAATAGAACTAGCAGATCAATTTTAAAATTCAAAGAGAAGCACAAATAACCCCTAATATTCAGAGCAATCATTAACAAAAAGCTGTTCAGACATATCTGAATGCATGACCTAAGATTATAGTATAGAACCACAGTAACAAAAATAGCACAGTACTAACATGAAACGAAATGTACAGACAAAAGGCAAGACAAAGAAGCCAAGAAATGAGCCACTCTCTGGTATGTAATGTTGAAAAGAGTAGTGAGACACAGATACATAAACCTAGTCAGCCACAACCTAAAAGGTCAAATCCATAAATGCCTTTGAAGATCTAGAGAAAAAAATGATTAGTCACTTAGAGAAAGGCACAAAGTCTTCCTTTAAGAGACTACAGTAGAACGTGAAATAATTCCAAGTTTATCAAATGAGTTTACGTGAAATTAAGTAGGTTCTGCATGTCAAGTAAATCAATTTTAAGACTTCATAGACCTTATTAAGAAAGGGGAAAATTGATGCTATAAATCAAATACTAGATTCACAAAACACTTTAAGAACTATAAAATGAATTTAGCTGCCCCAATCAAATAATTCAATGGAAAAGACAAATAGGCTAAATGCAGATGATCAATAAATACTTGAATACTCAACATCATCAGAATCAGTGAAATACAAATGAAAATGGCTTTGTGATCGGATCGTACCTTACCCATTAGCATTTCTATTTTCATGAAAACTAATGATAATAGATGCTATTGAAAACTGAAGGTCAGGAGGAGTCTTTACTTTCCCTAGGTGTGGTGTAAATTGGGTAGCCCAGTGAGAATGTTCTTTCAGAACACCTAAAACATACAATCTTCCCAAATTACATTCAGTATAAAAATGAAAGTCTCTAAATCAACAAGCAACAAATACTCTTGCATATTCACATTTATTAAAACTTTAGCTAGACAGGGGTCTTGGACCAACTAGTTGAGACTGCTGGTCTTCTTATATGGTGGCCCTCCTTATCAGTTTCTTCAGCTTTCCCCTATTTCAACCACAGTGGTCCCTGGCTTTTGTTTATTGGTTGGGTGTAAGTATTTTCATCTCACTCAACTGCTTGTTGGAACTCTCAAAGGAGACCCATAGTAGGCTCCTGTCTGTAAGTGCACCATAGCATCAGTAATAGTGTCAGGCCTTGGAGGCTCCCCTTGAGCTGGATCCCAATTTGGGCCTGTCACTGGACCACCTTTCCCTCAGGGTACTCTCCACTTTGTCCCTGGAGTCCTTTTACACTGAAACAGATCTGGGCCAGAAGTTTTGACTGTGGCCTGGCAAACCAATCTCTCTGCTTATAGGAGGCAGACTCTAAAATTTCCCTCTCCCCATTGAAGGGCATTTCCTCTAACATCCTTCCTTTTGAGTCTTAAGGGTCTCCCACTTCCCTGGTCTCTGGTACATTCTAGAGGATCCCTATTCTTCTGACCTCCTCAGGTTGCAATTTTCCATTCATCCTGCTGGCCAAGATGTGAGGGCCTGCAGCATAGATTCACTTTTTAAACCTCTCATTGGGTCATTCATAGCATGGAAACATAAAAAATTCACATTTATTTCCTGTTACTCAATTACAACTTACTTTTAATTTTTTTCCTATGAGAAACTAGTTGTTATCCAACCTATTAAAATGCAGATGCATGGTGTCAAAATAATTTTGAAAGTTGTTAGTAGAATCTAAGATTTTAAATGATGAAAATCCTTTATTTTTTCCCATAATCATTAAGGCTTATGTCATTCCCCATATAATATTTAAGCTTTCACATATAAAAATAGTTTTTACTATATATCCTATTTTTCTGTCTATTGTAACAAGCATTATGACCAAAAAAGTAAGTTTGTGAGGAAACTGTCTATTTCAACTCAAAACTCAGTCAACCTGGAAGGGACAGCAGGGCAGGAAATCCAGACAAAAATTTGGAGGGAGAAATTGATGAAATGGCCTAGAAGGACTGCTAATTACTGGCTTGCTTTTCATGGATTGTTCAGAGTTCTCCTTAATACAAGCCTGAACCACCATCCCAGAGATGGTACTACAAAAAGTGAGTTGTGCCTACCCACATTAATCATAAATCAATAAAATATTGCACAGATATGCTGAATTCCCACTTATGTGGAAGTATTTTCTCAAGTAATGTTTCTTCTCCCAAGAAGATCCAAGATTGTGCTAGTTGAAAAAGGTCCTAACAAACAAGGTATTTAAAACTATAAAGTTCTACTTTAAAGAATATATGTAAATATATATCCTGTATTTAGGTTACTTATTCTGAGATACTCAAAATAAATGAACTCTTACAAAATTAATGTTTATTAACCCAATCACAAAAGAACACACATGGTATGCAGTCACTGATAAGGGGATATTAACCCAGAATCTCAGAATACCCTAGACACAATTCGCATATCAATAGATTTCCAAGAAGATGGAAGGAGAGAACCCTGGTCCTGGAAAGACTGGATGTAGGGGAATGCCAGGACAGAAAAGTGAGAGGGGGTTGAATGGGGAAAAGAGGGAGGGAAGGGGGCTTATGGGACTTTTGGGGAGGGAGGAAACGGGAAAGGAGAAATGATTTTGAATGTAAATAAAAAAAACTTGAAAATAAAAGAAAAAGAAAAAAATGATGTGACTGCAAAGAAATATGAAAATAATAAATACATTAATTATGCTGAAATGATTAAAAAAACCTTTACTTTCATTCAAGAAATCTACATTTAGTCATTAAAAGTCTCCCAACAAAAAAAGTCCAGGAACAGAAGGGTTTAGTGCAGAATTCTATAAGACCTTCAAAGAAGACCTAATACCAATACTCTTCAAATTATTCCATAAACTAGAAACAGAAGGAACTCTACCGAATTCATTCTATGAAGCCTCAATAACACTGAGTATTCTCCCTTGTGTATCGAACGGTTTCTAATCAGGAACTTTTCATAAATTTCATTCATAGAATACTTCATAAGAGATTTTTTATAAAATTTATCATGTTTAATGTTTCAAATAGATTTTTAAAACTGGTTGAGTCCATATTGCTTTTAGCTTGAGAGGATATCATGTATACTTATGAGGAATTTAACTATTATAAATTATTTTGATGACTTAAAAAATCTGTCAATTCCAAGTCGTATATAGTAAAACAAATTTTATTAATTTAATAAAAAATAAATAAAAATAAAAAAGAAATCTACATTTCTACAATTATGTATCCAACAAACATGTTTTTATATGATCTACAAAGACTGGAAAATGCATGCTGAGTACTTATCTTGTAAATTGTACGCACTTATAAACCACTCTTATAATTTGAAAATGTACCAGCTTGCAATCCCACCAGCGGTGGAGGATGCTCTTCTTTCTATACGTCCTTGCCAGAACCTGCTGTCTCCTGAGTTTTTGATCTTAGCCATTCTGACTGGTGTGAGGTGAAATCTCAGGGTTGTTTTGATTTGCATTTCCCTAATAGCTAAGGCTGTTGAACATTTCTTTAGGTGCTTCTCAGTCATTCGATATTCTTCAGGTGAAAATTCTTTGTTTAGGTCTGTACCCCATTTTTAATAGGGTTATTTGGCTCTCTGGAGTCTAACTTCTTCCACTCTGGAAAACAGTCTGGCGGTTCCTCAGAAAACTGGGCATGACACTTCCAGAGGACTCTGTTATACCACTCCTGGGCGTATATCCAGAGGCCTCCCCGGCATGCAATAAGGTCACATGCTCCACTACATTCATAACAGCCATATTTATAATAGCCAGAAGCTGCAAAGAACCCAGATGTCTCTCAACAGAAAAATGGATACAGAAAATGTGGTATATTTACACAATGGAATACTACTCACCAATTAAAAACAATGAATTCATGAAATTCTTAGGTAAATGGTCAGAACTGGAAAATATCATCCCTAGTGAGGTAAGCCAATCACAAAAAAACACACATGGTATGCAGTCACTGATAACTGGATGTTAACCCCAAAGCTCAGAATACCCAAGACACAATTCACATATCAATTGATTCCCAAGAAGAAGGAAGGAGAGGCCCCTGGTCCTGAAAAGACTGGATGTAGCAGTCTAGGGAATACCTGGACAGAGAAGCAGGAGGGGGTTGACGGGGGAACGGGGGAGGGAAGAGGGCTTATGGGACTTTCAGGGCGCGGGGAACTGGGAAAGGGGAAATCATTTGGAATGTAAAGAATATAGAAAATAAAAAAAGAAAGAATGTAATATATATTTTTATGTATTTCAGACCTTAAAATCTATAAATACAAGAATTTCTGGTACTCAATATGCCTCTAAGTTATGCCAGATGATGCACATATAGGAACCCCAGGTCTGTACACTCTAGGATTTCCTTCTTTGTGCCAGCACTTTAGCCACAGATGTACATAGAGAGAAGCCTTTCTCAGCTTACTGTTGCCCAGAATGAAGACCTAGAATTACACTGTAGGAAAACTGGTCTTGTAGCCTGTGGGATCAAAAGCAGAAGCGGTCTCTTCAGAAGTAGAGAACTCCAAACAGTGACAAGAGACAGGAAGAAAATGGAATACAGGATGATGGAGGCAATCAATGTCTGCAAGGCTCTGATGTGGGCCTTTTGTGTTGGCATCTCTGCATCCCTAGACACTGTGTCACATCTTCCTCTGATGCTACCACAGGACAAAACAAGTAGGAGAAAAGTGACCCGTGACACAGCAAAAGGTATGAACACAAACATGGTATTGGCAAATAGAAACAGCATAGAAAGCTGTGTGTTATTCAAGATCAAGCTGTTAGACATAGTTAAATAATATTCAGTGATTAAAATGTTCTCAGGTGCATTAATAATTATAATATTTAAGCACAATAGAAACAAAGACATTATCATTATTCCTGTCATAACTTTTTAACTCTGACTTTTAAATAAAGGAACAGTGTTGGAAAAATTTTCTATCTTTTAAAAACAAAAGATGCTGAGACTTGTAGCAAACCAGAGACTACTCTGGTTGAATGTTGTCCTTATAATGTGCATTATGCCAACTATTCTTTTCACCATTCATTGACGGGGTAAAACATAGCTTTCCACCAACACCAGCTCAGTAATACTAAGCACAGCAGTGCAATAGAGATGGCCATTTCTGTGAGGATCTGATTCACTGAAGGGAACTTTCTTCTCTTGTCGAAGTATATGATGTTCATCTCTACTATGAATCCATTGCCAAAGGTGCCAATTAAAAATTCCACACTCAAAATGACTATATATGTGATCTGTAGGACATTATTCATCTTCACTTGTATGCTTCCATTTCAATTACCACTGCCTAAAATTCTTTAAAACATGCTTCTAAAATGTTGTACATATTCAATAAACAAAGCTCCATATCATGTTCCCTTAAACAATGTACAAGTCTAATCCAAAATAAGCCATTAAGCCTTGCTAATGGTTCCATTCTTTCTATTATAAAACTCCTGTATTTCCCTGGAGAGAAGTGACCTCCATCTTGATGTGGTTTGCATTACACACAGCAGCCTATAGACATTGAACGTTTTTATTAAGGAAAGGTTGGTCTCTTGTGCTATGAAGCAAATAAAAATATATTGCATTGCTTATTCTTTTGTTCATTTTCTTCTCATACACATTTGCTTTTCTGTTAATATGAATACTAGGTAAATCATATAAAATGTCTATCCTTTATATAAGGCTGCAAAAATCTGAATTTTCACCTAGTAATTCCTTAGTATCACATGTCTTTAGAAATTTTTGTATTGGCTAGGTTCCAAGACTGTACAGTGTGCAAATCACTTACTGCCAACTCTCTGCAACCTAAATGAATTAATGACAATAGGAGAGTAACAAAATCTACTCCATGGGCATACTCTATTAATTTGAAGGATGTTTTGATCTTAGCCATTCTGATCGGTATAAGAATATCAGGGACATTTTCATTTACATTTCCCTCATGATTAAGGATGTTGAACATTTATTTAGGTGCTTCTCAGCCATTCGAGATTCCTAAATTGAGAATTCTGTTTAGCTCTCTACCCCATGTTTTAATTGGATTATTTGGCTTTCTGTGGGCTAACTACCTGAGTTATTTGTATATTTTGGGTATTAACCCTCTATTGAACATCGGATCAATTAAGATCTTTTCCCATTCTGTAGGTTATTGTTTGGTGTTCTTTGCCTTACAGAAGCTTCTCAATTTTATGAGATTCCATTTGTTCATAGTTGGTCTTGGAGATTGAGTCATTAGTGTTCTCTGCATGAAATTTTTCCCTCTGTGGATGTGTTCAAGACTCTTTCATACTGTCTCTTCTATTAGATTCAGTATATCTGCTTTTATGTGGAGGTTCTTGATCCACTTGGACTTGAGCTTTGTACAAAGAGATAACAAAGGATTAATTTGCATTCTTCTTCTACATGTTACTGCCAGTTGAACCAGAACCATTTGTTGAAAATACTGTGTTTTTTTTTCAATGAGTGGTTTTGGTTTCTTTTTCAAAGATCAGGTGACCATAGACATGTGGGTTTAATTGTGGGTCTTCAATTCTCTACCAGTGATCTACCTGTCTGTCTCTGCACCAATACCATGTGGATTTTATCACTATTACCCTGTAGTACAGCTTGAGGTCAGGGATGGTGATTCCCACAAAAGTTTTCTTATTGTTGAGAATAGTATTTTCTCTTCTAAGTTTTTTGTTATTCCTGATGAAACTGACCAATATAGACACAGAAGCTCATAGCTAACCATTGGACTGAGCATGGGGACCCCAATGGAGTAGTTACTGGTAGGTCTCAAGGAGCTGCAGGGTATTCCAACCATATAGGAAGAACAACAATATCAATCAACCAGATTCCCCTGCCCCAGAGCACCCAGGGACTAAACAACCAATCAAAGAGTTCACATGGAAGGACACATGGCTCCAGCGGCATATATAGCAATGTATTACTTTATCTGGCATCAATGGGAGAGGAGGTGTTTGGATTTTCCTCCTCTAAGAATGTGCCCTGTGTGACACCCTTATTTTTAAACTACATCTTCAGACAACTGACATACCTCTAAGTAACATTTACCAAGGATCTGTAGGTTAGAATCAATATTGTGGGAGACTATCTGGTGAGACAACACAGACACAATTATACTTTCCTCAGGTACAGAATACATGCAAAGCAAGGGAAATTAATAGATACTGAAGTCCAACTTTTCAAATTAATTCCTTGTTTTATTTTACATATGTTATGTTTTCAATTTTCTATGTGAGATGGGTGGAGGGATAATTTAATGGAACTGGGATATACTCAAAATCAACTACACTACTATAAGCCTACTCTAACATATATGACAACTCCAAAATGTTATGATTCTGGCAATCTCTGTACTATGTAATATCTATTTGAAAGTCAGAATATCTTTTAGGCAACTCAGATCAACAGAGTCTCCTCCTGATCACTCAGCTGGTTATCATCTCCCAGTAGTGGTTAACTATTACATGACACTTGTAAGGGAACATTATGGATCTTGTAAGTGTCAGCTTTTGAAGACATTCCCTCTCCTGGATGGAATGTTTCATCTCAGAGTATATTACTAAAAGAAAAACCAACAAGCAAACAAACAAACAGAAACCCTGCAGTAAACTCATTGGTTCTCCAGGGTGGTTTTGGGTGAATTCACTTGATTTGTCTGTCATTAAGGTCCAATCTGTGATGAACAGAAATTTATTCATGGTGTCTTACAAAAATATAATGCACCACAAGTATTTTTGTGACTTCCACTGGAGAGACATGAGTAACTTTCTTTGTCAGACATAGTGGGCCAGAAAAATGGTTCAACTCCAGACAAGCTTAGTGAACTAGTGAACTTATTAAGGTTACTTATATGAGTATGGGCAATGGCTGGATTACAGGAACATGCATGACCAAAAGGCAGGTTCATACCAAAAAGTCAACCTCACACACCGCAGTGACTTCTGAGACCTGCATTCCAGGAGCTCTCTTCCTGACTTGCCAAGTCCTTCTGTAGTTCAGATTCTCCTTCCACTTGCAAATCTTAGGTTTATGCAACCTTGGAGAGGAGCTTCATGGGGTTCATAATTATAAAAAGTGCCAAAAGACTTAGAAGTTCTCCTTCTTTTCCCAGTGTGGAGTATGGGGAATGCTCTTCCTTCCAATAAGAAACTGTTCATTCAGTTCTAAGACAGCACTGTATGAAAGGTCCACAACAAGTACCTGTCTCATAAACAGAAATGAATATGTATATATCACATATTAAATTTCCAAAGGTTAAAGATCAACACAAAATTCAAAATATATAAGATGATAAAATATAATTCTATATTGAGTATCCTAATATAATGGTATGCTATTATATATAACAAGGGTATAATGAATTTAGTTATTTGTTCTTCCAAATATTAATTTGTAAATTTTAGTTATCCCAAAATCCATAATATAAATATATTCGAAGACTATAATCAGATAATATTTTTAAAAATTATTTAATCATGTTTTCTGTAATATTCATACACAATGTAAATTTTACCTGAATTTTTCCCTATGATAGACTAATGTAGGATGTGTCAGACTCAGAATGAATGATTTTCGATAATTTTCTAATGTACTTTGTTTGGATGATTTGTTTTGGTTTTAAGTTTCTATTTTAATTTCAAAATTTGTACCTTCCCTTTCATCCATCCAATAACTTATAGTCACCATTTTTCAGTCTCTTCAAATTTGTGGCCTCCTTTTTTATTGGTGTTTCTTGAATGCATGTATGTATTTGTGTGTTTATGTATCCATATAATATACGTATATAAATATATATCCAGATAGTATGCATATATATGTACACATATATGAATATGTATGGCCATTTAATAATATTTGTTTGTGTGTTTTCAGAAATAACCATGTGGCGCTGGAATTCCAACTGGTGTGATTTTCGCTGATGATGACTTTCTGTCCTGCTCCTGGCTTTAATCAGGCCTGTAGATAGTTCTGTACATTTGATGCTTTGTATGTTTTCCTAGTCCGTTTTGGTATGTTTCTTGGTGTCCCCATTTTTCAGTTGCTATTTGTGTGACCATGCTGGTAATTCTTTATGAATATAGATTCTGGTGTTACTGAAAGACATAACCTCAAAGCAAAGACCTTTATCTCATGGCTCTTATAAACATTTTGTCCTGCTTCCATATTATCTGAGTCTTAGGTGTTTGACTGCTTTTTTTATTTTCTATAATTTTATTTACATTCCAAATGATTTCCCCTTTCCCAGTTTATAGAACTACTCATTTGGAATGGACTTCAAAACTTTGCATTTTGTTTGGTTGTGATTTTCTGTAGCCACTTTTGTCAGTTTTGAAGATTTGTTTTATTGATGACAAATGAAAATTACATTTATTTGTGAAGATTACATTTATTGACAAATGTTTATATTATTTGTCAGGGATTATGCTGGTTTAGTATATCATCTGGTGTAGATTCTTCTCCAACAACCATGATTTTACATAGTTAGCTTGTGAGTAGTTAGCTAAGTTTCCTGTATCCTATATCTGATATTCCTGTTGTTGAAAAGCTCTGAAGTACAATTACAGAGAAATCGGTTACCACCAAGATATGCATGCCACTACTGGACACACAGGACTATTATGTAATGGATATTGTTGGAATATTGATGAAGTTCATTGGTGTCATAGTGGGATAGGACTATTAGTTTTCTCACTCTTTTAGAACCTTGCACACTGCCTTCTGATACCATGAAAACTAGTCCTCAGGAAGAAAGCAGAAAGATCAGTTCCAATTCTGAAGTTCTTGTTCCTAGAATTCATGGTAACTTCAGAAATGGGGATTTAAACTTGACCACTCATAATTAAGCAATGTCAACAGCAATGTTGGCTGAATGTTTCAGGAGTCTCTGGAAGAGCTCTGAATTAAATGCACTACAGGTTTTCTCAGCATAGAATTATTCAATTCTTATTGTCATTTTACCTGTCTAACCCCTCCTACTCCTGTATGTATCTCCCTTTCTATTTCTAAAAAAGCTCCCCTATCCAGTTTCTCCTGAGTTCACTTATATCCTACTAGTATATTTATCCTCCTCATACCCTCCTATGTATTATCCCTCCCAGCTTTGAAGTCCCATTATTTTTCCCCCTAAGATATCAAGATTTTGTCTTGTTATATCTGAAATCTATTAGGGACCCCTAGTGTCCATATCTTTGGTCTGGCACCTCAGAAAATGTAGTACAGAAACAATGGCTTGTCTCAGCTTACTGTTTCCCAGAATCAGAAAAAATGAGTGACTTATAGGAAAAACTATTCCAGAAATGTGGTCAAAAAAAAGTACTAATTTTCCACCCATCAATCCAACACTCAAAATTCCTATAACATTAAAAATTAAGTATATTGCATACAGCAGCAGGAGGGACAGCACAGTTTGCAAGGCATTCATGTGGGCCATGGTGCAAGCATCTCTAGGTCGTTTGACAATGACCTGCATCTTCTTGTGATGCTTCCACAGTGAGAAGATGAGCATGAGAAAAGCTACTAGGGACACTGTGAAGGGTATGAGAGTAAACAGGAAATTGATGGGTAAGAAAACATTGGATGAGTTGATGATTATGTAAAATTTAGATGAGTTGGTGAATAAGAAAATTCTGGGAAATTGTGGTGAATTCCTCAAACTGTAAGACATATTTCCTTCATAAACATCAATTGAGAAATGATCATACAGCCTTAGAAATAACATGTTTAAAATCAAGAATATTATTGATACCAGTATTATCATTAAAATCACTTTTTTAACTCTCCACTTTAGGTAAAGAAAAAAAGAGTTATAAAAATTTGCTATCTTGAGAAAATAAAAGATACCGAGGCATGTAGCAAGCCAGATGCTGAAATGTTTGTTCACTACACAGATAATAGCCATTGCAGTAAGCATTTCTGATCTCATAAGCAAATGTGGACACAGTATGAATAACAATATACAAATGAGCATAGAACACACATAAATGAGTCTGGTAAGGGCCAAAGCAATAAGAATCCTATCCACTGGTGAGATCCTTCTTCTCTTGACGCAGTCCATGATATTCACTACTGTTATGAATCCATTTCCTATGATTCCCATTACTAATTCCACCCAGAATATGATTATAAAACTAAACAAATCACTGTTCTTTATTGTATCTGAAAACATAGTTCAATTTATAATGTCTCTGTTTTTTTTAAAAGGCTCCACATATTTGGATTTAAAAATTCAAAATATTCATCCTTTGAAATCCCATTTATACATTAATGACAAAGAAACATCTAAGATTCCTAGGGATTCTTTCATATATTCTTTATGAAAATCTTGGCTTTTTTCTTTCCAAACAAATCAACTCTGCTTCATCCAGACACTGTGTCTTATATTCAGTTTTCTGAAGTTGTATAAGATGCTGAACTCCCATGTGCTAACCTACAAAAAAGATACATTTATTTGTATGATGTCTACTTTTTCCCTATCTGGAAATTTTAGTCACACAACATGGTTTCTGAGCAATATTAAAAATTAGGCATGTGGTACATCCTTAGGTAATGATTTATGAATATTTTAGTTAAGGAAATTAATTAAACTCTATATTATGTACACATACACACCAATCTTTATAGACATTGGTAAAAAATCTTACTAAATAGAACCAAAATTGCCTAAAGATCTCTAAGAAGATCACTGTTGCTATGTTCATGTCACAAAAATTATACTCGTCATTTTAATTTCTATAATTCCATATGGGCAATCATTTATATATATACAATACATATATGCACGAACATTGCTTTTATGGGAAATTGACCTATTTTCATTACAATAAAATTTCTCACTGATTCAATAAACATGTATCTAGACCATGTTTAGTATTATGACAATTTCCTGGATTTTGTTTTATTTATTGCAAAAGTAATAATTAAATATAGAGGCCTACTACTGTCATGCAAGTGTTCTGAGAAGCTATAACTCTACAATCTTTTTTAATTTACATTGTGATAAACTCTCACTGAATTGCTTAATCTTGCCTAAAAGACACTCTATAGACCAAAAAACCCTTGAACTTTTGATTCTCCCACATTATTCCTGTAGTTTGGGAAAATTACAAACTTGTTTCTCCAAGGCACATCTTCGCTCATAGTTTTTTGATATTGCTCCTAACAGAATTTCAAATTAGCACTAAACAGTACTGTGTTCAGTAACTTCTCAAATATTGCTCCATGTATAGGAATGAAGTATTTTACATGGTTCCTGGAGCTGTGTTTAAGGTAAATGAGTTCCTCTGCACAGGAAGAATCATCAGTCTTACTTCCTTGTGTCTATAGGCTAATGCCTATATTATAAGCAAAGACCTGAAAGTTTCTATCTACGTTTCCGTGCCTACTACTAGCATCTTCTCTGTAAACATCACAATGGACAACAAGGCAGATAAAGTATGACAAACAACCTGAACAAGATAGGAAGTAAAATGCAAGGTTATATCCATAACACTTAAGAAGTTATGAAACTAAAGAAGATAATATATTACATGTTACCATAAAAAAAAGTATCTTACTTATTGCAAATGGATGGGAAACCTGGAGAAATTTACTGTGAAAGACTGACTCTACATTCCTTAAAAGCCCCTAAGAAACACATTATGCAAACTGTCATTCCGATATAATTTAAAATTTGACAAGTATACTACAATTATCAGACACATTTATTGAGAAAGAAGTCAAGACAGGATGCAAAAACTTTAAGGAAAAGAAAAATTGGAAACAAACACAGTACCAGTACAGAGATAGAATGGTTTTTTTTTTTTACCTTTTTTTAAACAGTATAATATAAAATCTGAATTAATTTACCTATCAAGAAGAAAATTGTGATTCAAAAGTCCTGAAGTTTCAGCTCAATATTCCTTGGTTCCATTGTTTTATGGTCTGTCATGTGGCAAAAAGCAAAGCACAGGTGAAACAAAAACTGTTCCTGCTATGAGGTAAACAAGTATAGAGTAAGAGGAAACAACTGTGCACCTAATATACTCTTTCAGGGCATGCCTCTTATGATGCAATTTCCTACTTCTAAGCTCCTCCTACTTCTTATAGGTTCTGCATCTTTCTATAACACATCAGATTAGTGACCTAGGTTGTAACTCATGGCATTGTATAGGCATTTAACATAAACATGTAATGATTCTTCTGGCTTATCACCTCCAAGTAATAAGAATATGTTTTGAGAGGATCAATGCAAATAAAGCATAGGGGCCAACTGTATAGAGAACAAGCTGATGGCAGAATATTCTGAGTTTTTAGAAAAGGGGCTGAAATCAGTAAGGTCTTGCTAACACTCCTCACTGGGGAGCTTGTCTGAGGCACTACAACTATTTCCCCTTACACTCTACATGGAAACATCTTATCTATTCAGTTGAAATAGTCTTTTTCACACAAAATGAGAATGACTCCAAGGGTAATTTCCATCATTTGCAAAACTTCAAAAAAAGCAAGACAGAATTTGAGGAGAGCAGTGTCCTTATTCATTTTAGAACCAGAATTTTATAAAGAGGCAGAAGTTATCAATTAATTTCATGTTTATTGTATCATTCGTGATAAGTTTTATATACTGAATGTAGGAAACAAAATTAACATGGTGAATAATACATAATTTTCTATGCATCTTTACACATTGTTCTTATTTCTTAAATAATTTTCCTCTGTCTATTCTTGTAGTATTACATATAAACTCTAAATAGATTCTGTATAAAACCTGTATGAAAGAAAAGAAAGAAAAAAAATGTTTTCTTTCGTGTGGATGTTTAGTAGTGTTGCTATTAGTTTTCACTTGTACTATTGAAGATAAAAATAGAATGATATGCTGTGAAAATAAGTTCATAAATATACATATATCTAAATACAAAAAAACATAATGAGACAAATAAGGATAATCACCTTAATGCTTTTTGCACCAGAAAAAGAAAATATATGACAGCACATTAATCAATTGGGTCTTTTGAACTGCAAATATATTGATTACTTGTATCCAGGAGGATCTGTTATGATTAAGGAGAACAGAAAAATAGAAGAAAGAATTGGCTCAGGATGTTTAATGATCACTGTAAAATGGAGAAGATGGCAATGTCCTGCAAACCTGGTAAGTTTCATTCATTTCTGACTATGTGTCAAATTTCTTCAGAAAACCACATTAATATTATATCACAAGAATACTTAGGTTTATTAATATGAAGTATGTAAAGACACATGTTGTCTACACAGAAAACAGGGCTCAGAGGACAGCACTTATAATCATATTCTATGGGACTAGCAGGCATGAAGTCTTGCATGAATTAAATATTTGAACACAAGTAATTTTGTAGTCCACTAAATCGTGTGGTGGTTTCTCAATGTCAGGACCTCTCCCTCAAAATTTGTCTCCTGTCCAAACCAAGATATATCTAATGCATTTGTGTGTTTAGCCTAATCCTTTATGTATGATTGAAATATATCAACTTGGCAGCTATTCAAGTTTCCTGTTGGCTCCTCATCTGTGGAATAAAAAGCCTTATTATAGGAAATACCTAAATATTTTTAAGCCTATTCTCCTTCTATGGTACTATTCAGAGCCACAAAACTCTGAACAGAGTCCCAGGATTTGTTAATACATAAACACTATATTCTCCAAGGAATAAGACTGATTGTTAAAACATTCTTGAAAATACAAGAATCAATGTTAAACTTGTATCCTACTTGCACTGGATTAGCATATTTGGACCCTGTCATAACCAGAGGAAATACCAGATAAATGGAGACAAGCAGAGATGTGTATTATTCAGGCTGATGTTCTCTAGGTATATTCACTCATCATACATCACCTCTGGTGTTGTGTATGTGTCTTCCGAATTGCTAAACATCTGTCAGTAAATGTTCATTCTCAATTATAATGGGTTTTTATGAAAGTAAAGCACTTCACTGCTTCATATAGGCTGTATCACTTGAGCTATCAGATCTTCTGATTGTGTTTGCTTGAATTTATCCCTTATCCTGAACACAGATCTTCATGCACGCTACCACCAGTACCCTGCATCAACTGTTCAGAAAATATCATCCTATTATAAGAAAATAAAAAAAAACAAAATAACAAAATCTTTTCACAAGAAGGAAGTTACAGCAGATTTCATTGAAATCCAGAGTAATATGTATGAACATTATACCACCCAAATGAAAAAAATCTAGGACTGTAGTTGCTGATGTTTCTAATGCTGCAACACTTTAATAAATTTCAAAACATAATATTATTTTATTGCAAATTCATGACTGCAATTTTGCTTCTGTTCTGAATCATAATATAAATATCTTAAATGCAACATATCTTATATGAGATCACTGTTAAAGAGTTGATACTCCCCTCAAAAGGCCACAATCCTCAGATCAAGAAAGATTGAACAATAGTAGATTATAAAGACCTAGACCCATATGCTTTAAAAAAATTTAATCACTGTTACAAAAAACAAACAGACTCATGAGAAACAACAATATTGTAGCAGTTAAAATTTTCTACCACTAATAAAGTATGCATCCTGATTTATTCAAAGGTTCTACTAAACATTAAACCACTACCTTGTTTGTGTGGGGGGCAGTTTGTATAGGTGAATGTATAGACGTATGTATGTATATATTCACACATATTTGTGGAAGTTTGTGAACTATGATAAAAGTTGTTTTATGTAAAAGATGTAGACTTTACCAAATATATCCAAATAAATAATACAATGCAATACATAAACAAGCTTGAAGGTATAGATGGCATTGTCTCAGTTGATACAGAAAAGGTGTTTTAAAAACTTCTTTATAACTTCCTGATAAAAGTCCTGAAGGAATTACAAACATAAAGAACATTGCTCAACCTAAAAATGAGAGATATAACAGTGTTGTAACCATATTAACCCAAAATACAACAAGGCTGGAATATCATTCCCACTGATTTTATATAGTATAGAATATAAAATATAAGGATGTACATTATTTGAAAAGAAATTCAAACATGAAAATAGCATATACATCAGTCACATTTCCAGATAGTTTAATCCTATGCAAAAAATTCCCTGCTGAATTCTACACCAAGAAATTCTTAGATCTTATAAATACTTTCAACAAAGTATTCAGATAGAAAACTCAGCACACAAAAGCAAAGGAATTCTATATAACTAAAACAAAGTTGGCAAAAAATTAATTCCATTTATATAAAATACTTTCCAGAAAAATAAAGTACTAAGAAAAAAATTAGTCAATGATATAAAGAGACTGCGCAGTGGAATACTTCAAGACAGTGATTGAAGGAGAAACTAGATTAAAATGCCTCCGATGTTCAGGGATGGGTAGAATAACTTATTGAAACAGCTATATCATCTAAAGCAAGTATTAGATGTGATCCTCTTCAGAACCCAAATTAAACTCTCAATAGAACTAGTAGATCAATTTCAAAATTCACAGAGAAACACAAATAAACCTTAATAGTCAAAGCAATCATTAACAAAAAGCTGTGCAGACATATCTGAACACATGACCTAAAATTATAGTATAGAACGACAGTAACAAAAATAGCACAGTACTAACATGAACAGAAATGTACAGACAAAAGGCAAGACAAAGAAATCAAGAAATGAGCTACACTCTGGTATGTAATGTTGATAAGAGTAGTGAGAAACAGATACATAAACCTAGTTAGCTACAACCTAAAAGGTCAAAACTATAAATGCCTTTGAAGATCTAGAGAAAAACAGATAAGTCACTTAGAGAAAGGCACAAAGACTTCCATTACGAGACTCTAGTAGAACATGAAATAATTCAAAATTTATCAAATGAGTTTACATGAAATTAAATAGGTTCTGCATGACAAGGGAAACAATTTTCAGAGTTCATAGACCTTGTTCAGAATAGAGATATATTGCTTTCAACTATATAACAAATAAGAGATTGATCAAACACATTAAGAACTATAGAATTAATTTAGTTGCCCCAATCAAATAATCCTATGGACAAGACAAATAGGCTAAATACAGATGTTCAATAAATACTTGAATAAATACACAACATTGTCAGAATCAGTGAAATACAAATTAAAACTGCTTTATGATTCCATCTCATTCATTAGCAATGATAATAGATGCTGTAGAAAACTGAAGGCCAGGAGGAGTCTGTACTTTAAGTGTGGTTTAAACTGGGAACCCCAGTGAGAATGTTGTTTCAGAACAGTGAAACATACAATCTTGCCAAACCACATTTAGTATAAAAATGAAGGTCTCTAAATGAACAAGCAACAAATATACTTGCACATTAACATTTATTAAAATATTAGCTAGCCTCCCTGTGTGAATGAATAAAAAATGTGGCAATATACACACTTTTAAGCAGTCACAAAATAATAGACTTGTCATACTTTCAGGAAAATATGTGCAACTGGAGATTATGTTGAGCAAAGTAAGCCAGATCCAGAAAAGCATATAACATGTGCTTTATCTCTAGTATAGTATCTATCTATATTTAAATTTATATATATGAGTTAAATTAGAAAACGTAGTCGAATATATGAAGTCAAGACAGTAGTTATTTAGGGAAGGATGGAATCTGGCAAAAAGAATTCAAGGGGATGAAGGACAAGTGTAAAGGAGAGGGATGAAGAAGGCTAATACACACTGACATATATTTGATACAATACCCTAGTAAAGCCATTTGTGTGACAATTAAACAATGAATTTTGGGTATAGCATAACTGATACACATATAAGTTCACAAAGGCCTTGTACAACTACCACCAATATGGGGTCCCAGCACATAAATGGGGATATAGACATGGGGAACCAATTCCAGCCAAGAAGCTATATGTAATTGATATCCATGGGAAAGAAAAGATAAGTTTTCTCCAATTGAATGTCACTTGGTATATCAACCACATTGCAAATAGGACTCTGGCAGGAGTAGTCAAGAAACACCAGATGAACTTTGTGAGTCTCTTTTGCAGATCTCATATTGTTTTATTTTGTTTTGGGAATTTTTGGACTGATCAAGCAAACTTAAAAATGCAAATTCTATAAGTACCGCACACTAACCGATTGCGCCACTGGAATTGAAGACTCAGAAATGAATCCACACTCCTATGGTCACTTGATCTTTGACAAAGGAGCTAAAACCATCCAGTAGAAAAAAGACAGCCTTTTCAACAAATGGTGTTGGCTCAACTGGAGGTCAGCATGTAGAAAAATGCAAATCGATCCATTCTTATTTCCTTGTACTAAGCACAATTCCAAGTGGATCAAGGACCTCCACATAAAACCAGACACACTGAAACTAATAGAAAGGAAACTAGGGAAGAACCTTGAACATATGGGCACAGGGGAAAATTTCCTGAACAGAACACCAATAGCTTATGCTCTAAGATCAAGAATTGACAAATGGGACCTCATAAAATTGCAAAGTTTCTGTAAGGCAAAGGACACTGTCAAAAGGACGAAGCGGCAGCCAACAAACTGGGAAAAGATCTTTACCAACCCTACATCAGACAGAGGGCTAATATCCAATATATATAAAGAACTCAAGAAGTTAGACTCCAGAGAGCCAAATAACCCTATTAAAAAATGAGGCACAGAGCTAAACAAAGAGTTCTCACCTGAACAATATCTAATGGCTGAGAAGCATCTAAAGAAATGTTCAACATCCTTAGTCATTAGGGAAATGCAAATCAAAACAACCCAGAGATTCCACCTCACACCAGTCAGAATGGCTAAGATCAAAAACACAGGAGACAGCAGTTGTTGGTGAGGATGTGGAGAAAGAGGAACACTCCTCCACTACTGGTGGGATTGCGAGCTGGAACAACCACTCTGGAAAGCAGTCTGGCGGTTCCTCAGAAAGCTGGGCATGACACTCCCGGAGGATCCTGTTATACCACTCCTGGGCATATACCTAGGGGCTTCCCTTGCATGCAATAAGGACACATGCTCCACTATGTTCATAGCAGCCTTATTTATAATAGCCAGAAGCTGGCAAGAACCCAGATGTCCCTCCACGGAGGAATAGATTCAGAAGATGTGGTATATTTACACTATGGAACACCACTCTGCAATTAAAAACAGTGAATTTATGAAATTCTTAAGCAAATGGTCAGAACTGGAAAATATCATCCTTAGTGAGGTAGCCCAATCACAAAAGAACGCACATGGTATGCAGTCACTGATAAGGGGATATTAACACAGAAACTCGGAATACCCAAGACACAATTCACATATCAATAGATTTTCAAGAAGATGGAAGGAGAGACCCCTGGTCCTGGAAAGATTGGATGTAGGGGAATACCAGGACAGAGAAACGAGAGGGGATTGAATGGGGAACAGGGGGAGGGAAGAGGGCTTATGGGACTTTCGGGGAGGGAGGAACCGGGAAAGGGGAAATCATTCGGAATGTAAATAAAAAAATATAGAAAATAAAAAAATGCAAATTCTGTCACTAACCAGATAAAGTCTCTACTAGACACATACTATTTCCTTCATATTATCCCTAATTTATAGTTACTGATTTTCAAACTCAAGCCAAATTCTAATTTGCTAGCATGCAAATAAAGAAAAACTTTCTTTACTGTTTTGCAAGGTTTCCTCTTGTCTAGTCTCTATGTAAATTGAATTCACCAAAAAAGATGACACTAGTAATGTTTTAAAACCCATTGAGTGGGGGAATTCTGGGAATTGAATTCACCAAGTACAGATGGCACTTTTAAAATTTTTAAATCCATTGTATGGGAAATTCAGGGAAAGAATAAAGTTGTGTATGAGCCTCAGTCTTCAGAAGATGCCATAAGCATTCCTCAAAACCCACAGTTTATTTCTATAAATATTAGCTCAATGAAGAAAAAATAAGAATAGACTTGTAGGTCACTTCTTTACAAATTATTTCTTGTTTCTGTTGGGATCTCCCAGGAACATTTATTTCCATATAATTATCTGAAGATAGATAATGTTCCTTTTTGTTGGTTTTTTTTTGTTGTTGTTTGGGGGGGGTTGGTCTTTTTTGTTGGTTTTTTTTGGTTTGTTTTGTTTGATTTTTCGAGACAGGGTTTCTCTGCATAGTCCTGGCTGTCCTGGAACTCGCTCTGTAGACCAGTCTGGCCTCGAACTCAGAAATCCGCCTGCCTCTGCCTCCCAAGTGCTAGGATGAAAGGCGTGGGCCACCACCGCCCGACGATAATGTTCTATTTATATAAATTTACAAGCACTAAACACAAATACATATACACAACGTCCACCAACAACAACACTAACACAATTACCAGTATTAAAAACATGGACATATTTCACCTGGTTTCTGAATAAAAATAATGGTGTTCAATAAGATGTGTTATTATCTGTAACTGGAAGAAAAATCTTTCAAAGCTATCTATACACTTCTTTCCAATTAAATATGGTGATAGTTCCTTTTTCCAATAATTTAAGTTTTATACGCATATATATGTATATCTTTATATAAAAACATAACAATTATATATATAAATATGTTTCTGTGTAGATGTTTGTGTGTGTGTGTTTATATGTGTGTCTGTGTATATGTATTGTGTGTGTTTTATGTGTGTGTGTGTGTGTGTGTGTGTGTATGTCTGAGTATGCTGTATGTGTGTGTGAATGTGTGTGTGTCTGTGTGATGGACTTTTAAAGTTCAGATGGCAACATACAGGAATTGCCTTTATTTTACTATTTGGTACCCAGTGTTAGAACTAAAGTCCTCAGGGTAAGAATCAAGTGACTTTATCTGCTGAGCTATGTTGCTGATACTTTCTATGAAGCATGTGACTTGTGATCAAATCTGTAGGATGGCCGCGTTCCTACTTATACCTAATAGTTAAATGTTAATTTAATTTTAAATTAATTAATTCCAAATTAATGTTTAGAGGAATTTTATACACAATAATTAAAATCCACTCATGATTTTTCTGCCTCAGAGTCCAGAGTAGATAGGATTACAGGACCATAACCACCAAATCAGCTCATGATCTTAGGACTTTTTCCACATATTTTCAACTGATTACCATTTATTTTTTCCAAGTAATAGCAGTATCTGAGAAAAAAACATATGAAATAAAATACATAAAAATGTAAATATTATATATACTGGTCTATAATTGTCCCATTTTATACTAAATAATATATCTGTTTTAGGACTCATGTATATATGTTTTGTCCTATATTTTATATATTTCTATCCTATATTTGTTGCTCAGTGGATTATATTCCTTTATTCTATGCCTTCTCTCTCTCTTTTTCTCTCTCTCTCACACATTCTTTTTTTCTCAGTCTCATTCTCTGTCTCTGATTCTGTCTTTATGTCACTCTCTATCACTCTGCCCATATGTTCATACCTACATTGCTATTGAGAGTAAACCAAATTTAGTATCGATATGATTATTCAGATTGAAAAGAAATTTGTGCATACTTGTTATTAAAGTTGTCTTCATTAAAGATACAAACATCGCTTGTTAGACACAGTGAGAGTAAGGGAAAAAAGGTGGAAAACAAATTTGTTGGTGAGGGCTCTCTGAGGTAAATGGAGGGAAAATAAGCTATAGATGTAATAATTATATATTTTAAACATGTATGAAATTTTGAGAGAATGAAACTAAAATTTAATTGCCTAGATACCCTGGGCAATATAGAAAAGTCTATATCACAACTTTACTAGGCTAACATAATTCCTGTCCACATTCTAAATATATATTCCTATACACACAGAAAAGTGTAGCTTTCATTCCTCAACAAAGCAACTTCTCTTTGTAATAGAGAGAAAATATAACAGGTAGTTGAAACAAATCAAAGTGCAGAGAACAAGTGATTGATGATTCCCAGTCCTAATTCACCTATCTATGAAAGAACTAATGCACCTAAGGATCCTAAAGGACTGTGAAAGTGATGGCAAAGAACAATACAAACAAGAACTGTACTGTGAAACTGAATCTCCTAGAATTGTGAGAGAAGCAACTCCCATGAAGTCTCAATAGGGCTTCCTAAGAAGACCTGAATTGGAAAATACCAACAGGCAAGCTACTGTAGAAGAGGGATTTCTCAAAAGGCTGCAACCCCCAAAAAAGCACTACAGGGAACTAGCGAATACAAGTGCATGAATATATTCAATGTAAGAGAGTAACCCCTGAGTAAGTTATCTAATATGAAGTGCTCTTTCCTGAAACCATACATACATAAATAACATTATAACAACTAAACATACTGAAGTTATATAATTTAGATATATATCTCAACTATTAAAATTTCATAAATATGAGAGAAGGCAAAGACTGTGAACATAGGAGCAACTATACATAGGAAAGGGAATTGCAAAAATGCTAGAAACTTTATGCTAACCCTTTTCCTTATCAGAATCTTACATTCCTCACATGAAAAAAATATTTCATTGGACATGTGAGAAGAAAGGAATAAAATATACAAATTATCTGCTACATAAATATCAAAGCATCTGCTTTTATATTGAAAAGACCCACTTTTTTTAATGGTATCTGTTTATCAAGATAGTATCTCCAAATATGTGAACCAGAAATATAGGTATCATTGCTTGACCTTTGGTTAAGATAGAGGACAGAAAAGATGTTTATGAAATGTTTATTTTAAACAAATAAATAAATGTAGGCATTCCATAAGGATAACTAAGAAAGTACCTACCCAAAAAACAGAAACAATGAAAACAGCAACTGAAAAGTTTCATTATTAAAGGAAGTATAATTTTTTTTAAATTTCTGAATATATAAAAGGTTTTAAACATACAATTCCTCTATTCCTACAGATATAAATCACTCCACTCTATATAAAGTGCTAATGCAATATTTCCTTCTGCTTACCCTCTTGAAAATATAGTATTTTAAAAATTCTTTATAAATTCACTTTTTAAATAAAAGCATCTTTAATCTTCTTTTACAGTCTAGGTTTTATAATTCTCCCAGTCTGCCCTCCCACAGTTCCTCATCCCGTTCCTCCTCCACTATCTCCAAGAGGATGTCCTCACCTGGCATCCACACACACAAAGGCTCCCCACTCCCTGGAGCCTCTAGTTTCTCGAGGTTTAGGTGCATCTTCTCTCACTGAAGACAGACCAGGCAGTCCTCTGCTATATATGTGCCAGGGGCCTTGGACCAGCTAATTGATACCGCTGGTCGTCCTATATGGTGGCCCTACTCATCAGCTTCTTCCAGCTTTGCCTTATTTCAACCACAGTGTTCCCTTGCTTATTTCTATTGGTTGGGTGTAAGTATCTCCATCTCACTCAGCTGCTTGTTGGGTCTCCGAGAGGACAGCTATGTTAGGCTCCTGTCTGTAAGCACACCATGGCATCAGTAATAGTGTCAGACTTTTGGAGACTCCCCTTGTGCTAGATCTCAACTTGGGCCTGTCAATGAACCTCCTTTCCCTCAGACTCTTCTCCATTTTGTCTCTGGAGTTCTTTTAGACACTAACAGTTCTGAGTCAGTATTTTTGATTGTAAGATGGTAACCCCATCCCTCTGCTTGATGTCCTTATAGGAGGTGGACTCTAAAAGTTCCCTCTCCCCATTGCAGGGCATTTCATCTAAGGCCCTTTGAGACCTGAGGGTCTCTCACCTCCCAGGTCTCTAGTACATTCTAGAGGGTCCCCATTCTTCTCTCCTCCCCAAGTTGCATATTTCCATTCAACTTGCTGGACAACACCTGTGGGCCCACAGAATTAATTCATGGTTTTTTTTTTTTTGGTTTTTTTTTTTTTTTGGTTTTTCGAGACAGGGTTTCTCTGTGTAGCCCTGGCTGTCCTGGAACTCACTTTGTAGACCAGGCTGGCCTCGAACTCAGAAATCCTCCTGCCTCTGCCTCCCAAGTGCTGGGATTAAAGGCGTGCGCCACCTTAATTCATGTTTTAAACCTCTTATTTGTACCATTCATAGCATGGGAACATATAAAACAATGCACATATATTTACTGTTGCTCAGTTACAACTTATTCTATTTTCCTATGACAAACTGGTTGTTATCCAACCTAGTAAAATTCAGATGCATGATGTCAAAATAATTTTGAAAATTGTTAGTAGAATCTTACATTTTAAATGATGAAAATCCTTTATTATATGTCAGTCTCAATATAATACTTAAGTTTTCACATATAAAAATAGTTTTAACTATACATCCTAGTTTGATGTCTACTGTTGTGACACACATTATGACCAGAAGAGCAAGTTTGGGAAGAAAGTGTCTATTTCAATTCTTAAATCAGTCAACCTTAAAGGGGCATTAGGGAAGGAAATGAAGACAACAATCTGGAGGCAGAAACTGATGAAAAGTCCATGGAGAAATGCTGATTCCTGGCTTGCTTTTCATGGACAGCTCAGACTGCTCCTTAATACAAGCCTGAACCACCATCCCAGAGGTGGCACTACAAAAAGTGAGTTATGCCTACACACATCAATCATTAATCAATAAAATATGGCACAGACATTCTGACTTCCCACTTAGGAGGTATTTTCTCAAGTGAAGTTTCTTCATCCAAGATGATCCAAGCTTGTATTAGTTGAAAACAAATCCTAACAAACAAGGTATTTAAAATTATAAAGTTCTACTTTAAGGAATATATGTAACTATATATCCTTTATTTAGATAACTTATTCTGAGATATTTAAAACAAATGAACTGTTATAAAATTAATGTTTGTTAAAAACAGTTTCTTGGGTTCAAGAAATCTACATTTTATCATTAAAAGTCTCCCAACCAAAAAAGCCCAGGACCAGATGGGTTTAGTGCAGAATTCTATTAGGACTTCACAGAAGACCTAATACCAATACTCTTCAAATTATTCCATAAACTAGAAACAGAAGGAACACTGCATAATTCATTCCATGAAGCAACAATTACACTGAGAAGGAACGTTTTCTGTCTGATCAGGAACTTTTCACACTTTCTTCTCATAGAAGATATCATAAGAGATGTTTTTTTTATACTCAATCATGTTTAATGTTCCAAATAGATTTTTAAAATTGGTTGAGTTTATACTACTTTTACCTTCAGAAGATATCATGTATATTTAAGAGGCAATTAACTCTTATGAATTATTTTGATGACTTAAAAAATTCTCAATAATGAGTTATAAAATTTTATTAGTTTAATAAAAATTAAATAATACAAATAAAAAATAAAACTACATTTATATGATTTTGGATCCAACAAATCTATTTTTATATGTTCTATAAAATTTGGAAGATGCTTAAAGAGTACTTATCTTCTAAGTTGAAAGCACTTTTATACCACTATCTTGTAATATGAAAACATAATGTATAATTTTTATGTATGTCAGACCTGAAAAATTATAAATACAAGAATTTCTGGTAATCCATTTTTCTCTAAGATATGCCAGATGATCCACATAAATGAACCCCTGGTCTGTGCACTGTAGAAATCCCTTCTTTGTGTCTCCACCACAGCCACAGGAGTACAAAGATAAAAGCCTTTCTCAGCTTAGCATTGCCTAGAATGAAGATCCAGGAGTGTGCATTGAGTATAAAGCTGTTATTGTAGCCTGTGTGATCAAAAGCAACAGTTTTCTTTTCAGAACCAGAGAACTCCAAACACTGACAACAAGAGACAGGACGAAAATGACTACAACAAGATGGAGGTAATCAATGTGCTCTTCAGAAGGTCCTGAGTTGAAATCCCAGCAACCACATGGTGGCTCAAAACCATCCGTAACAAGATTGGGTGCCTTCTTCTGAAGTGTCTGAAGGCAGCTACTGTGCAACTACATATAATAAATAAATCTTAAAGAAAAAGGATTAAAAAATATTCCACTCTCAGAATGACTATAAATATGATCTATAGGTCACCATTCATCTTCACTTGGATGCTTCAATTTCTATTGTCACTGTCTCAGATTCTTTAAATGTTGCTAAAATGTTATACATATTCAATAAACAAAGCTCCATATCATGCTCCCTTAAACAACATACAGGTCTAATCCCAAAGAAGCCATTAAACTTTGCTAATTATTTAATTCTTTCCATCAGAAAACTCTTGTGTTTCCACAGAGAGAAAAACTGACCTCCATCTAGATGTTGTTTGCATTACAGGTAACAGCCTATAGACACTGGAAATTTTGGTGAAAGAAAGTTTGATCTCTTGTGCTGAGAAGCAAATGAAGATATATTTGCATCATGTATTGTTTTGTTCATTTTCTTCTTATATACATATGTTAATCTGTTAACTTGAATATTAGGTAAATCATATAAAAATATCCACCCTTTATATAAGGCAACAAAAATCTGAATTTGTACTTAGTAATTCCTTACTATCACATGACTTTAGAAACTTTTGTTTCGGCTAGGTTCCAAGCCTATGTATAGTGTTCAAATCACTGCCAACCACCACAACCCAATAATATCATGAAAATTATCATGTTCCAAAGGTTCAGTACTGAGAAAATACATATTCTTCATTTGATTTAATGCAAAGGAATGGTCATGCCAATTTATATGCACTTATCATGTAAATACAAACCCATTCTCTCAATCACTTTTTCTGCTGTTCATCATTTCTGAATCATGGAGCTCACACATGACACACTGATCATTTTTGGGGTGCTGTTGTTTAAAATGCTAATATATATAATATTCTATAATATGTATTAGAACATTGAATTCAAACATTGTGCAAAGTTGTACTAGTACATAACTACATGCAAACATATGTATGAAAATCTTTTCAGACCTCAGTATCCTTCACTAAGGAGAATGAGGCTATATACACAGCAGGAAACCTTCTTCTTTACTGTCTGACACTTACCCCATAAGACACATTCATCTATAGTCACTAAGGACCTACAGATTTATTTCCCTTCCCTCTATTCCACCAATATCAGTTCACTCATTTTACTGCAGGCATGAAGACCCATGACCTTGTAAAATTTGACAAAACTAACATTAGCTAGTCCTTTTTCCTTCTTTGATAGTTGTGATATAAGTAAAGGGTCAATAATACAATATGAACAGTAAATAAGCTGAAAAGTGTGTATCATATTTATTCCAGTGAATATGACTGATTGTACCCTCAGTTTCCTGAAGCAATATCAATTTTTAAGAATAATGAGAAACACAAACTATGAGGGCAAAATACTTTGCTATACTTATCACTACAGCTATGCCCAGGTAAGAGATTATAAAGAAAATATATGACATGTTTTTCCCTTCATTCAAGGGAAAATACATGGAGAGAGTATAGCAGGGACACAATGGGCACATTTTCACAAAATTACTAGAAATTAGATGTATGAAAGTTCCATCTCTGTTAAAGCAAGAGGCTGGGTATAACTTTGTTACTTCTGTGCATGAAAATTGAATTCTAGAAAAAATGGACAAAAAGGATATTAAGCAATCCTGCTGTTGAAGTTCTGCAGTATATATGTTGAGATGGCATATGCCTGAACTTCTTGCCACAAGTATTTATTGAGGGAACCCTGAGCATGTAATGACTTCCATGGGGCCATCAAAGTATTCTGATTCTAAATTGGATATAGCCACATAAAGTTTGCACCTGAACAAAGATCCCTGTAGGAAGGCAGTTTTCTTTATGGTTATATGAGAAAGTAAAGAATTACATTTCCCCTGTTCTTCTTTCAAGACTTCACAATTAGTAACTAGTAAAGGTAAATAACTGTGGAAGACTTACTTAGGTTTCTATACATGACATATAAAATCTATATTATATGTATAGGAATATACAAAAGTTTTAAAGAATAGAGTTTATAGCTACATAAACATTTCTTATCATTTTAACATATTATACTCTCAGTTTTCATTTCATAGATTTCAAATTTTATGAAAATATCATTAATAGTACACATAACAGATGTTTAACATGCACTTGTATTTATTAATTGAATAAACAAATAAATTAATGACACTAGGAGAGAAAGAAAATCTATTCCATGGGCACACTCTCCTCTTAGAATAATGATTTTATCTTAACCATTCTGATTTGTGTAAGAATATCAGGGTCATTTGCATTTGCATTTCCATGATGATTAAGGATGTTAAACATTTCTTCAGGTGATTTTCAGCCATTTGAGATTCCTATCTTGAGAATTCTATTTAGCTCTTTAACCCATGATTTAATTGAGTTATTTGGATTTCTGCAGGCTAACTTCTTGACTTCTTTTATTGAATGTTGGATTAGTTAAGATTTTTTTCCCATTCTGTAGGTTACCATTTGGTATCCTTTGCCTTACAGAAGCTTTTCGATTTTATGGGATGCCATTTGTTCACAGTTGGTATTAGTGCTTAAGCCATTAGTGTTCTGTTTAGGAAATTTCTTCCTATGCTGTTGTGAACCTGTCTGCAGATTCTAGAAGAGTTTCCCGAGGGGTGGAGTAAGGACCTAGGGGCAAGACATGTGAGAAATGGAGACAAAACAGGATTCTGATAAAGTCTTTTTAAATGCAGGTTCACATAGTTGTTATTTGGTAAAACATTTGGCAGCAAAAGCAAAACAGGATATGGTAAGCAACTACCAATGAAAAAGAACCTGACCTTTACAGAGAATCTAAAGCACATATCAGGACACTGTTTTTCATCAAGAGCTCAGGGTACAGTTAGCATGAACAGTTCCATACTGACCAAACCACTTCCTTTGACTAATGCCCTCACCTTGACCCTGCTCAGGCCTGAGAAATACATGTCTAACTCTAGCAGTCTCCTACATATATCCCTTCTGTAAAATAAAATAAAAGCCAAAGAATGATCTTAGGTTCCTCTGTGTAAGCAGATTCAGTTCATGTTTACAACAGTCTCTGAATTACATCCAGCAAAGTGATGCCTTCTGTTTTAGCTCAAAAACATGATGCCCCCGTAAAGCTGTCACCATGAGAATTACCCATCATTGACTACTCATCAGCTAAGTCTAGACTGATAATGAACTTGATAATGAACTTGTGTAGGTTTTGATTGAATTTGAACAATCTCTTGTTTCAGGAAGTTCAAAATCTTGTGGAATAAAACTGGACCAAGGGACAATAGGATGAACAGACCTAACACGGGCCCAAGCAGAGAAGGTAGAAAAGTGGTCAGCCATGGGGAAATGCTGAACCAAGTCTGAAACCATGCTGCATCCTTTTCCTTCAACTTTTTATGAGCCTCTAACCCTTGACAGTGAATGAAATACCTAATGTGGGATAAACAGTGTTGCTTCCTTTAAAAGAATAGAGATTATCCATGGACACATAGTGCTTATGTCTCATAGAGATGCCAGAATCTTGTCCCGTGAGATATGTAATAATCAAGTCTCCATCTTTAGCCTTCCAGTAGATGTGCCCAGAGGTTTCACAACCCTAAGATGCACAATAAAAGGAATCACTAGAGCACAAGATTTTTCATCAGAATCATGAACAAGACATATGAAAAAAAATATCCTTGTGGTACAGCTAAACAAGTCCTTCCCCAAGAGAGTGATTTCCAGAAACCAGGTTCCAGGAGTTGTTCTTGTCACTGATATAAGTTTTCTTCCCTTTCCATCATCTATGATCCATGTCAGCTCCATTGGTTCATGCAGTGCAGGTATGTGGGCAGCCTCCACATCCATCTGGATCATAACCATCAGCATGATGCTCTTCATCTGAAACACATAAAACATATTTTCTCAGGAACTTAGTCCTGGATCAATCATTAATTTGTTTCACCAATCTTTCTGGTAGGCATTCTGCAGAGTTAGCTTTATGATCAAAAATACAAGCAGATTCTCAACCCCATATGAGGACAGTGGAGGGTCTTTTCCAAACTCCCAACAATGGGTCCTTCCACATGTTCTTTGCATATGTGGATTTGGAATCTGCATGCCAAAATGATCAGCTGCAGAATTAACATCCTTGTCTACATTTAAAAAATTCAAAATGAAAAGAGAATGGTGAAGTATGTTTTGAGGTCTTCTTTGGTACCATCCCCCCTTTTAATTTAATAAAAAGATGCTTTAAAATGCCATTGACTCTTTCAACAATACCTTGGCCTTGTGAGTTATAGGGTATGCCTGTTTTAATCTGTAATTTACTACAAAACTTTTTAAACTACAAGAGCAATAAGCAGGTGTACTATCAGTTTTAATAGAAGAAGGTAGACTTTCTTTAGGAAAACAATATAAGAGATGTGCAATAGCATTAGTCACTGCTTCTCCTGTATGTAGGGAGGCTAAAACAAATCCACTAAAAGTATCTACACAGACATGAAGAAATTTTAATTGTCCAAATTCAGGAACATGAGTAACATCCATTTGCCATAAATCGTTGGATATTAATCCTCAAGAGTTAACTCCCAAATGAAGGACAGGTAGCTGTTTAGCACAATTTGTGCATTGTTTAAGAATTTGACTACTCTGATCTCTAGTTAATCCAAATAAAAGCTGTAATGCTCTAGAATTTAAATGATGTAATTTATGAGGTTCTTGAGCTTCCTGTAATTTTTTTATAATTATAAAGGTTAGAATTTTATTTATTTATTTATTTATTTATCTTCTATATTTTTTTTATTTACAGTTCAAATGATTTCCCCTTTCCCATTCCTGTAATTCAACAATGAAAGCATTTCAAGGGGCAGCATCATCTTTGGCATTACCAAGAGGTAAGGCACCTAGGAGATTAGTGTTGGCTCTAACATGTCCCAAGAAAAACTCTTTGGTATGTGCTCTAACAGCATTTACACACTGCAAAAATATAGAAGCAGCTGGGTTATCAGACTTAAAATTGCCAAAATCTACAAAAAGGGAACAAAATGAATTACATAATGAGAATCAGAATAGATATTAACAGTGGTATCATCAAACTGTTTCAATACCTCCAACACTGCATAGAGCTCTGTTATTTGTTCAGAAAATGTAGAAACATCGAAAAAAGCAATACTATCTTCATAATGATATACAGCTTTGCCATTAACAGAGCCATCAGTAAATATTGTCAAAGCATTTTACAAAGGAGAAAAATAAGTGATAAGAGAAAACCTAAAGGAATGCTCCTTAGCAAAATGAATTAATTTATCTGAAGGATAATAGTTATCAATTCACCATTAAAACTGATACAAGATAACAACCATTGCTGATCATTAACTATAAGCCATTGTACTTGCTCTCTATTAAAGGGCACAATAATTTTTGGTGATTCTTTGCCAAAGTATTTTACACTCTCAGTTCTGCCCATAATAATAAGATCAGCAACTGATAAATAATAGGGATAAATGACTCTTTTACATGAGGAAGGTAGATGAAGCCATAGAAAATTTCCTTCCTACCATAAGAGTCCTGTAGGTAAGATTTCTGTCTTGCAAATAATTAATATGATGGGAAGGTCATAATTAACTCATTTGACTCACTGATTTTGAATAGCTTGATTTACTAACTCTAAAGCCTGCTTAGCTTCTGTACTCAGGGTTCTAACAGATAAAGGATCAGAATCACCTTTTAAAATATCAAAAAAAGACTGCAACTGTCCTGTAGATAATTTTACGTAAGGTCTTAACCAATTAATGTCCCCTAACAACTTTTGAAAGTCATTTAGAGTATGTAATTGCTCAGTTCTAATCTTAATTTTAAGAGAACATATATCTTGGGGGAAAAGCTGAAGGCCTAAATATGAATAAGAATATTGTAATTGATTTTTTTTCTGAGCAACTACTAACGCAAATTTGGCTAAATGAAATTGCAGGTCCTTAAATCATGTTTGTAAATCAACATAATTAGGATGAGCTAGTAATATGTCATCCATATAATGAATTATATATTCATCTATCTATTTTTCATAGACTGGTTGAAGGGCAGCAGTAACAAATTTTTGACAAAGGGTAAGACTGTTAAGCAACCCTTGTGGCAAAACTTTCCATTGAAATCTCTGCATAGATTTTTTAAAATTTATAGCAGGTAAAGAAAATGTAAATCTCTTCTTACCCTCTTCATCGAGAGGAATAGTAAAGAAACAATCTTTTAAATCTACAATAATTCTGTGAAAACTTTCAGGAACTGCAACTTGTGTGGATAACACTGGCTGCAAAGCACCCATGAGAACCATGCTGCTATTCACAGCTCGAAGATCCTGACTCAATCTCCATTTCCCAGACCTTTTCTTAATGAAAAAAATTGGTATATTCCAGGGGGGAATTATTGACTTCAAGATAACCTGCTGCCATTTGTTTCTGCACTAACATATTAGCAGCTTCTAGTTTTTCTTTAGTTACGGGCCACTGATCAATCCACACTGCATCATCACTTTTTCAAGTTATAGGATAAGCATACAGTACAGGAATGTCAGCGGTCCCTAGAACAAATATCCAAATCCTTTGGTACCAATTTGACCTGAGGGAAAAATAAGCTCAGCAAACCCTTTCTGGTCCTTGCCAAGTCCTTTTCCAGGAACGAATCCTGTTTTAAGCATCTGAGGTCTAACTACATCATTGGGACTTTTCATAATAATACCCAGTTGAGATAAAAGATCTCTTCCCCAAAGATTAATTGGAAATCCATCCAGCACATATGGTTGAATGGATCCCCGATTTCCCTCAGTATCACTCCATATCAATAACTCTGCACTCTGATGAGGATTTTGACTCTGACCAATGCCTTTAAGGTGAGTAAGAGTCAGTTTTAAAGGCCAAGAAGAGGGCTATTCAGATCCCTTTATACTATAACATCAGCTCCAGTATCAATTAGCCCAGAAAATCTTTTTCCATTAATCCAAATATTTAATAGAGGTTTTTCCAATTCAATTTGAGTAACCCAATAAATATCTGAGGATCCAAGTCCTCCACAGCCTTGAGTAGGATTAACATGTTTATGCTCTGAGGGTAGTAAAGCCAACAGTAATAACTGTTTAACCCACTGACCAGCATTAATGGTTATTATGTATTTAGTAGCAGTGCCATAATTTTTTAATTTCCCCTTTATAGTCTTGGTCAATGACTCCAAGAAACACCTGCAATCCCTTCATGGTGGAGCTACTTCTACCTAAGATAAGACCAAAGACTCCTTTGTTTAAAGGGCCAAAGACTTCAGTAGACAAAGACTGAGGACCCATTTCTGGGGTTATTACTGTGTAGGAGAAGGCACAGAAGTACAATCCTGTGCTTTTCTGGGATTACTCTTTTGAGGCCACAAATGGATTCTTGTTCAGAGTGTCCCCGTAAACTTGCTTGGTAAGATTCGGTGTCTGGGGCTGGCCCCTGCTCTCATTTCCCCGTGACACTAAAGGAGTGCTTTTATTATCTCTCTTAGAGCTACATTCATTTTACCAGTGATTAGCACAGTGGTATCTAGGACAAAGTCCAAGCACATAAGGCCCTTTATGAATATTATTACTTTTTGTACAATTTTGAGCAAAATGTCCTTCAAGGTCACATTTAAAACATTCTTTACCTGACTTCTTTTGTTTGTGTTCAAGCCATTCATGAATACTTATATCCTGGAGAGCAACAGCTACAGCGATGCCTGATAAAAAGATGGACCAATGTCTGCCCAGATGCAAATGTAACTGCTGAGATCAGGTTTTTTAAAGATAAGGCCAAATAACTGCTTGACAGACTGCATTGGCATTCTCAAAAGCCAATTGTTTGACATAATCTATACCAGCCTCTGGATTGCCGAAAATCCAGATGCTATTGTCAATAGTTGATTGACAAATTCTTGAAAAGGCTCATCAGGACCTTGCTGAATACCCCTAAGAGAAGAGCCAGACTCTCCCTTGGCTGGCATTTTCCTCCATGTCATAAGAGTTGCTAATTGAATTTGAGCATGAAGACCTGGGTCACACAGAGTTTGAGCGTTTTGATCAAAGTGACCTTCTCCAACTAAGGCATCTAATGTCCAACCATTATTAGCCTGTGTGTTATATTTAGCTGTTTAGTTACATACATCATAATATTCTGATTTCCAAAGAAGAAAATCACCCCCACTCAAGACAGCCTTAACCAAAGTAGATCAATCTTGAGGTGTGAACTATTCAGCTGTGCTACTCTCTAAAAGAACCATAGAAAAAGGAGCATTGGGACGATATTGAGAAACTGCAGTTTTTAATTCTTTTATGAGTTTAAAATTAAATCCATGAACCTCTTGGACTGCTGTGCCATCTTGCTGAATAGTCTCCACAACAGGGAAGACTAGCCAATTCTGATGTCTATTCTTAGCAGTTTGAGTGGAACCCTTCTGCTCTCATTCCTTGCTAACAGCATTACCCTTGTGAAGATCATATAATTATTTAAGTAATGCCTGATTCTCTTTTTCTAATTGGATCTGAATATGAAGCTGCTGATGTTGTCAGAATTCTTTATGAAAATCTACTGATCCCATCACTGGTCCATGGGGGGTGTAAGGCAGTGGCTGACTAAAAGGAGGCCAATCTTCATTATGCTATCTGAAAGCCTCTTCTTCTAACTCTTCTGCATTTCCTGGGTTTAAATCACTTTTTTTTCTGAAGTTACAGAGTCCTTAATGACCTCAACAACTGTTGTCTTTTTCTTATTAATGTTATAAACCTTCTGTTGCCTTCCCTGGTGCCAGCATTTTTTTTAACATTACTTTTGTTTCTATCCTTTGAAGTTTGTGAGAGCTCTTCCTTAAGACTAAACTCCAATTCTTTTAAATTATAGTAAATATTTTCTTTTGATTTCTTTTACTCAACTTCCACTTTTGATTCTGCAAACTTAAACTGGCTCTTCATAACAACCTCATCTTCACTATCTAAACTAATTAAATCTGAGTCTTTTTGTGAATCAGAAATTGACTTCTTTTTTCTGTAATAATTTCTGATCCTCAGTTACAGCTGCCAAAACTGAAACAGATGGATTTTTCAGAAAGTCATTAATTAGGCTCCAATAGGAAAAGGCTGCTACAGGGACTTTATCAGGTCCCATAATTCTGTAATAATGTTGAAAAGTGTCTCCTACTCACTTCCAATATTTTGGATCAATCATGCCCTTATCAGGAAACCAAGGACACATCTCCTTGACAAAGTAAAAAAATCTTAAATCTTTAATTTTAACCTTTCCTCCTCACATCTGAAGAGTTTGCTTTAACTGTCTCATGTACATTTCATGCTGACTTATGTCTTGCCCCATGATTTAAGGCACAAAAGAAATTGCCAGGTTAGCAATCATTTACTTACTTTCACTTTAGTCCACACAGTCACACTTTCTCAAGAAAGTCCTTCACACAATCCACCATATTTCAGGTCCCCCATTCAGGCACCAAGTGAACCCTTCTATGGATCCTCAAAGAGGTTCCTAAGGTATAGAGTGAGGAACTTGGGGCAAAATATGTGAGAAATGGAGACAAGACAGGATTCTGATCAAGTCTTGTTTAATGCAGGTTGACATAGCCATTATGTGGTAAAGCATTTGGCAGTAAAAACAAAACAGGATGTGGTAAACAACCACAAAAGAAAAAAAACTGACCTTTACAAAGAATCTAATCTAAAGTATATGTCAGCACCCTGTGTCTCATCAAGAGCTCAGGGTACAGTCAGCATGAACAGTTCCAGAATGACCAAACCACTTATCCTGACTAATGCCCTCAGCTTGACCCTGCTCAGGCCTTAGAAAGACGTGTCTGAATCCAGCAGTCTCCTAAACTGTTGTGTTCAAGGCTTTTTCCCATTGTCTCTTCTATTAGATTCAGTATATTGACTTTTATGTGGGGCTTATACTTGTGCTTTGTACAAGAAGATAAGAATGGATCAATTTGCATTATCCTTCTTCTACATGCTGACTGCCTGTTGAACCAGCACCATGTGTTGAAAATGCTGGTTTTTGGTTGTGAGCCTAGCCTTTAATGGCTGAGTCATCTCAAAGGATAAGCAGGCTAAGAAAGAAATAAGAGAAATGATACCCTTCATGATAGCCACAAACAATATAAAGTATCTTGCTGTGACTCTAACCAAACAAGTGAAAGATCTGTATGACAAGAACTTCAAATCTCTGAAGAAAGAAATTGAAGAAGACCTCAGAAGATGGAAAAATCTGCCATGCTCATGGATTGGCAGGATAAATACAGTAAAAATGACCATCTTGCCAAAAGCAATATACAGATTCAATGCAATCCCCATCAAAATCCCAACTCAATTCTTCATAGAGTTAGAAAGAGCAATTCAAAAATTCATCTGGAATAACATAAAACCCAGGATAGCTAAAACTATTCTCAACAGTAAAAGAACTTCTGGGGGAATCAGTATCCCAGACCTCAAGCTGCACTACAATAGTGTTAAAAACTGCATGGTATTTGTACAGTGACAGGCAGGTAAACCAATGGAACAGAATTGAAGACCCTGAAATGAATCCACACTCCAATTGTCACATGATCTTTGACAAAGAAGCTAAAACCATCCAGTGGAAAAAAAGACAGCCTTTTCAACAAATGGTGCTGGCTCAACTGGAGGTCAGCATGCAGAAGAATGCAAATTGACCCATTCTTATCTCCTTGCACTAAGCTCAATTCCAAGTGGATCAAGGACCTCCACATAAAACCAGACACACTGAAACTAATAGAAAGGAAACTAGGGAAGAACCTTGAACATATGGGCACAGGGGAAAATTTCCTGAACAGAACACCAATAGCTTATGCTCTAAGATCAAGAATTGACAAATGGGACCTCATAAAATTGCAAAGTTTCTGCAAGGCAAAGGACACTGTCAAAAGGACGAGTGGCAACCAACAAACTGGGAAATGATCTTTACCAACCCTACATCTGACAGAGGGTTAATATCCAACATATACAAAGAACTCAAGAAGTTAGACCCCAGAGTGCCAAATAACCCTATTAAAATGGGGTACAGAGCTAAACAAAGAGTTCTCACCTGAAGAATATCTAATGGCTGAGAAGCACCTAAAGAAATATTCAACATCCTTAGTCATTAGGGAAATGCAAATCAAAACAACCCTGAGATTCCACCTCACACCAGTCAGAATGGCTAAGATCAAAAACACAGGAGACAACAGTTATTGGTGAGGATGTGGAAAAAGAGGAACACTCCTCCACTGCTGGTGGGATTGCAAGCTAGTACAACCACTCTGGAAAGCAGTCTGGCAGTTCCTCAGAAAACTGGGCATGACACTCCCAGAGGATCCTGTTATACCACTCCTGGGCTCTTTCTCACATTCTTTTCTGATAGATTTAACTTAACTGCTTTTATGTGAATGTCATTAATCTGCTTGGACTTGAGCTTTGTACCTGGAGATATAATTTGCATTCTCCTACTTGCTGACCACCAGTTGAACCAGCAACATTTGTTGAAATTGTTTCTTCATTCTACTGGATGGTTTTATTTTTTTTTTTGTCAAAATCCAAGTGGCCATACCTGTGTGGGTTTATTTCTGGATCTTCAATTCTATTCCAGTTATCTACCTGCCAGTCTGTGTACCCATACCATGCAGTTTTTATCACTATTGCTCTGTTGTAGAGCTTGATGTAAGGGATGATAATTCACCAAGATATTCTTTTAATGTTGAAAATAGTTTTTTCAATCTTGGGATTTTTGTTATTCAAAATGAATTTGAAAATTGTTTTTGTCTTTGTGAGGAATTAAGTTGGAATTTTGATAGTGTTTGCAATGACTATGTAGTATGCGTTTGGTATGATGGCCATTTTTACTATGTTGATAATGCCTTTACATGAGAATGAGAAGTCTTTCCACTTTCTGATGACTTCTTCAATTTCTTTCTTTAGAGATTTGAAGTTCTTTTAATACAGATCTTTCACTTTCTTGGTTAGAGTTGTGTCAAGATATTAGCAAAAAACACTTGAAGAATTCTAGCTCCCATTACTCAACTACTATTAACATCTTCTCTGCAACCATCATTTTGGGTACCCCAACAGATGAAATATGAGAAACAGCATGGGCAAGATGAAAAGCAAAATGCATGGTTGTAGCCATTCTGTTTAAAAAGTTATTGTACTAATGAAGGTAATATATTACATGCTACAATATGACCTAATCAAACCATGCTAGGATAAAAACTGAAGCTCTCTAAATCAACAAGCCACAGATACCCTTCCATACCCACATTTATTGAAACACTAGCTAGGCCCTATTTCTGCCAACTATGAATGTATAAAGAAATGTGACAATATAAAAATATAATTTTAAGCAGTCATAAAATAACAAAATTCACATATTTTCAGGGAATGGGTACAACTGTAGTTTCTATTAAGCCAAATAAACCGGATACAATAAAACAAAAACCAGTTATTTTCTCTCATATGGAATTTGTTTAGATTTAAATTTATATTTATGAGAATTAGAACCATGTATGTAGAAGAAATAGAAAGTAACTGGATACATGGCAAGAAATCAGGAGGAGATCTCTTTAGGTGGGAATGGAGACAAACAAAATGGCTTCCAAAGTGTGAAGGTAAAGGAGAGGGATAAACAAGACCAATGCACAATAACACATATGTGATAAAATGCCATAATGAAGTCATTATCTATGTTCTAGTTAAAAATTATTAAAAGTGAGATAGAAATACCACTTTGTTTATAAAGTAGACATCTAGAAGATACCACTATGAAAATATCATTCGCAGAAGACTTTGGAACCCTCATTACTAAATAGGATGTCTTTTTCAAACCTCTTTCTAAATGTCAGAGAGCTATGCAGAAGAAGATATAGAAATATTGAAAGATAACAGGTGGTTGATGATGGTAATTGAAATAGTGTGTTCCAGGTACAGCAGAACAGATACACATAGAAACTCACAGAGTCTGGGAAAACATTCATAGGACAGGACTAAGTACTAGCCAGAGGGTGTCCCACCACTTAGAATGTGATATAGATATGGGTAACAATGCCAGCCAAGAAGCTCTAGGTAATTGGTATCCATCAGTAAAGAGAAAAGAAATTTTCTCCAATAGAGTGTCACTGGGCATACTAACCATATTGCAAATAGGCACCATGGCCAGGAGTAGCTGGCAAGTATCAAATGAGCTCCAAGAATGTCTTGTGGAGTTCTTGTTTTATTTTGTTTGTTTTGTTTTGTTTTGTTTGGGGGCATTTTTTGACATACTGATCAAGAAGATAGGACCTTCCCACCAGGGCCTTGTCTGTTAAAGAGCTAAGAAATAGAACTATGGTAGTATCTCTTTGCCTAATCAGGACAAATGAATGCCTTGAATATGAAATATTACCAGTAGCTTATTGACCTAAGTTGTTTATTAAATTGACATCCCATTAGAACTTGAATCTTCTATGAAGAAATACAAAGTAGATCACAGAGAACAAAGAAAGGAGACCATGTTTTGCACTGCCATCCTGTGGACCATGGTGGTGGTATCTAGGAACACTGAGCCATGCAGCCTCAACTTCCTGGGAATTTTGCTTGCATAGATAGTAAACAAATGGAAATGAAGCAGGGATGTAATACCATGAAGAGTATCCTAAAATAGTCATATTTGACAAGTTCAAGACATGTCAGATTTCCATGTTACATTTCCAATATATTTGTTTACCTGTATGCTTCATGTAAGCTTTACTGTCTAATAATGTTACCATGTCAACTTTAAGAAATAAAAGCAATGAATTCCCTACAGAAGCAAAGGAATAACATTTGTGTTTTTATTTCATGAGATATAATGTGAGATTGGAAAATTTGGCTTGATTAAGATGATAAAACATGCAGAGACTCATAGCAAAGCAGATATATGGAGACTCTGCCATCACAGGCAGGGCCAACATCCATCTTCTCCAGTCTATTTTATCAACCTGAATGGACTTTGTGTACTAGATGAATACCTGTGTCTTCCATTTTATGAAGAAAGCAATTGGAGCCAGCCTTATTAGCATGAATTTCATTATCTGGTAGAGTATTAGCACTGTTCTTTTTATCTCTGACAAATTCAGAATTGTTTACAGGAAACTAGAACAAAATGAGAAGACCAAACCTAAGGATTATAGGTATAGAAAAGAGCAAAGATTTACAACTTAAGGGTCCAGTAAATATGTTCAGCAAAATTATAGAAGAAAACTTTCCTAACCCAAAGAAAGAGATGTCCACAAATATATGAGAAGCCTACATAATTCCAAACAACCTGAACCAGAACAAAAATTCCTCCTGTGACATAATAATCAAAAAACTAAATGCAATAAACAAAGAAAGAATATTAAAAGCAGTAAGGGAAAAAGGTCAAGTAACATAAAAAGGCAGACCAGTCAGAGTTACAGCAGACTTCTCACCAGAAATTATGAAAGCTAGGAGATCCTGGATAGATGTCATACAGACCCTAAGAGAACATAAATGTCATCCCAGGCTACTATACCCAGCAAAACCCTCAATGACCATAGAAGGAGAAAACAAGACAGTCCATGTCAAAATCAAATTTACACAATATTTTTCCACAAACCCAGCTCTACAAAGGATAATATGTGGAAAATACCAACACAAGGAGGGAAACTACACCCTAGATAAAGTAATAAAATAATCTTTCAACAAACCCAAAAGAAGATAGCCACACATAATTCCACCTTTAACAACAAAAATAACAGTAAGTAACAATCACTTATCCTTAGTATCTATTAAAATCAATGGACTCAATTCCCCAATAAGAAGTTAGGCTAGCAGACTGGATACTTAAACAGGACCCAAATTTTTTTTTTATTTTTTATTAGGTATATTCTTTATTTATATTTCAAATGATTTCCCTCTTACTGGTTCCCCCCTCCCCAAAAGTCCCATATGCCCTCTTCCCTCCCCTGCTCCCCAACCAAACCACTCCCACCTCCCCTTCCTGGTATTCCCCTACACTGCCACATTGAGCCCTTCCAGGATCAGGTGCCTCTCCTTCCTTCTTCTTGGTATCCTTTGATATGTGAAGTGTTCCTTGGGCTAAATCCCGCTTATCAGTGAGTGCATATCATGTATGATTTTTTGTGAACAGGTCATCTCACTCAGGATAACATTCTACAGATCCACCCACTTGCCTAAGAATTTCATGAATTCATTGTTTTTAATAGCTGAGTAGTACTCCATAGTGTAAATATACAACATTTTCTGTATCCATTACTCCGTTGATGGACATATGGGTTCTCTCCAGCTTCTGGCTATTATAAATAAGGCTGCTATGAACATAGTGGAACATGTGTCCTTATTGCATACAGGGGAAACCTCTGGGTATATGCCCAGTAGTGGTATAGCTGGGTCCTCCGGTAGTAATATGCTAAGGTTTCTGAGGAACTTCCAAACTGACTTCGAGAGTGGTTTTAACAGCTTGCAATCCCACCAGCAGTGGAGGAGTGTTCCTCTTTCTCCACATCCTCGCCAGCACCTGCTGTCTCCTTACGTTTTGATCTTAGCCATTCTGACTGGTGTGAGGTAGAATCTCAGGGTTGTTTTGATTTGCATTTCCCTGATGACTAAGGATGTTGAACATTTCCTTAGGTGTTTCTCAGCCATTCGACATTCCTCAGGTGAAAATTCTTTGTTTAGCTCTATACCACATTATTAATAGGGTTATTTGGTTGTATGGAATCTACCTTCTTGAGTTCTTTGTATATCTTGGATATTAACCCTCTGTATGATATAGGGGTGATAAAGATCTTTTCCCAATTAGGTGGTTGCCATTTTGTCCTTTTGAAAGTGTCCTTTGCCTTACAGAAAATTTGTAATTTTATGAGGTCCCATTTGTCAGTTCTTGATCTTAGAGCATAAGCTATTGGTGTTCTGTAAGGAAATTTTCCCCTGTGTCCATGTGCTCAAAGCACTTCCCCAGTTTCTTTTCTATTAGTTTCAGTGTTTCTGGTTTTATGTGAAGGTCCTTAATCCACTTGGACTTTAACTTAGTACAAGGAGATAAGAATGGATAAATTTGCATTCTTCTGCATGTTGACCTCCAGTTGAGCCAGCGCCATCTATTGAAAAGGCTATCTTTTTTTTTTCCACTGGGTGATTGTATCTCCCTTGTAAAAGATGAAGTGACCATAGGTGTGTGGATTCATTTCTGGGTCTTCAGTTCTGTTCCATTGATCTACCTGCCTGTCAATGTACCAATACCATGCAGTTTTTAACACTATTGCTCTGTAGTACTGCTTGAGTTCTGGGATACTGATTCCCCCAGAAGTTCTTTTACTGTTGAGAATAGTTTTACCTATCCTGGGTTTTTTGTTATTCCAGATGAATTTGAGAATTGCTCTTTCTACCTCTATGAAGATTGGAGTTGGGATTTTTATTGGGATTGCATTGAATCTGTATATTGCTTTTGGCAGGATAGCAATTTTTACTATATTAATCCTGCCAATCCATGAGCATGGAAGATCTTTCCATCTTCTGAGGTCTTTTTGATTTCTTTCTTCAGAGACTTAAAGTTCTTGTAATACATATATTTCACTTGTTTGGTTAGAGTCACACCAAGATACTTTATATGGTTTGTGGCTCTTGTGAAGGGTGTCATTTCCCTAATTTCCTTCTCAGCCTGTTTATCCTTGGATTATAGGAAGGCTACTGATTTGCTTGAGTAATTTTATATCTGGCCACTTTGCTGAAGTTGTTTATCAGTTGTAGGAGTTCTCTGGTGGAGTTTTTTGGGTTGCTTAAGTATACTATCATATCATCTGCAAATAGTGATACTTTGACTTCATTCTTTCCAATTTGTATCCCTTTGACCTTCTTTGGTTGTCTAATTGCTCTAGCTAGAACTTCAAGTACTATATAGAATAAATATGGAGAGAGAGGGCAGCCTTGTCTAGTCCCTGATTTTAGTGGGATTGCTTCAAGTTTCTCTACATTTAGCTTGATGTTGGGTAATGGTTTGCTGTATATTGCTTTTACTATGCTTAGGTAAGGGCCTTGCATTCCTGTTCTTTCCAAGACCTTTAAAATGAAAGGATGCTGAATTTTGTCAAATGCTTTTTTAACATCTAATGTAATGACCATGTGGTTTTTTTCTTTAAGTTTTATATGTAGTGGATTACATTGATGGATTTCTTTATATTGAACCATCCCTGCATTCCTGGGATGAAGCCTACTTGATCATGATGTATGATCATTTTGATGTGTTCCTGGATTCTGTTGGCAAGGATTTTATTGAGTATTTTTGCATCTGTATACATAAGGGAAATTGGTCTGATGTTCTCTTTCTTGTTGGATCTTTGTGTGGTTTTGGTATCAGCGAAATTGTGGCTTCATAGAATGAGTTGGTTAGTGTTCCTTCTGTTTCTATTTTGTGGAATAGTTTGAAGAGTATTGGTGTTAGGTCTTCTTTGAAGGTCTGATATAATTCTGCACTAAAACCACCTGGTCTTGTGCTTTTTTTGGTTGGAAGAGTTTCAATGATCACTTCTATTTCTTCAGAGGTTATGGGACCATTTAGAAAGTCTATCTGATCCTGATTAAACTTTGGTAGTTGGTATCTGTCTAGGAAATTGTCCATTTCCTCCAGATTTTCCAGTTGTGTTGAATATAGGCTTCTATAGTAAGATCTGATGATTTTTTTGAATTTCCTGAGTTTCTGTTGTTATTTCTCCCTTTCATTTCTGATTTTGTTAATTTGAATACTGTCTCTGTGCCCTCTGGTTAGTCTGGCTAAAGGTTTATCTATCTTGTTGATTTTCTCAAAGAACCAACTCCTGGTTTTTGTCGATTCTTTGAATAGTTCTTTTTGTTTCTACTTGGTTAATTTCAGCCCTGAGTTTGATGATTTCCTGACTTCTGCTCCTCCTGGGTATATTAGCTTCTTTCTGTTCTAAAGCTTTCAGGTGTGCTATTAAGCTGCTAGTGTACGCTCTCTCCAGCTTCTTTTTGTTGGCACTCAGATCTATGAATTTTCCTCTAAGTACTGCTTTCAATGTGTCCCATAAATTTGGGTATGCCGTGACTTCATTTTCATTAAACTCTAAAAAGGTTTTGATTTCTTTCCTTATTTCTTCCTTGACCAAGGTATCATTGAGTAGAGCATTGTTCAGCTTCCATGTGTATGTGGGCTTTCTGTTGTTTTTGGTACTGTTGAAGACCACCCTTACTCCATAGTGATCTGATAGGAGGCATGGAATTAGTTCGATTTTTTTTTTGTATCTGTTGAGGTCTGTTTTCTGACCAATTATATGGTCAGTTTTGGAGAAGGTACCATGAGGTGCTGAGAAGAAGGTATAGTCTTTTGTTTTAGGATGAAATATTCTATACATATCTATTAAATCCATTTGGTCCAAAACTTCTGTTAGTTTTACTGTGTCTCTGTTTAGTTTGTGTTTCCCTGATCTGTCCATTAAGGAGAATGGGGTGTTGAAGTCACCCACAATTATTTTTTGGGGTGCGGTGTGTGCTTTCAGCTTTAGTAAGGTTTCTTTCACGAATGATGGTATTTGGAGGATAGATGTTCAGCATTGAGAGTTCTTTCTGGCAGATTTTTCCTTTGATGTGTATAAAGTGTCCTTCCATATCTTTTTTGATGACTTTTGGTTGAAAGTCTATTTTATCAGATATTAGAATGGCTATTCCCAGCTTGTTTCCTGGGACCATTTGCTTGGAAAACTGTTTTCCAGCCCTTTACTCTGAGGTAGTGTTTGTCTTTGACACTGAGATGAGTTTCCTGCAAGCAGCAAAATGTTGGGTCTTGTTTACGAATCCAGTCTGTTAGTCTATTTCTTTTTATTGGGGAATTGAGCCCATTGATTTTAAGAGATATTAAGGAAAAGTGATTGTTACTTCCTGCTATTTTTGATATAATTTGTATGTTTGTGTGGTTATCTTTTTTGGGTTTGTTAGAATAGGATTAATTTCTTGCTTTTTCTAGTGTATAGTTTCTCTCCCTTTGTGGGTGTTTTCTATTCATTATCCTTTGAAGGGCTGGATTTGTGGAAAGATACTGTGTAAATTTGTTTTTGTCATGAAATACCTTGATTTCTCCATCTATGGTAATTGAGAGATTTGCTGGATATAGCTGTCTGAGTTGGCATTTTTGTTCTCTTAGGGTCAGTATGACATCTGCCCAGGCTCTTCTGGCTTTCATAGTCTCTGGTGAGAAGTCCAGTGTAATTCTGATAGGTCAGCCTTTATATGTTATTTGACCTTTTTCCCTTACTGCTTTTAATATTCTTTCTTTGTTTAGTACATTTGGTGTTTTAACTATTATGTGATGGGAGGAATTTCTTTTCTGGTCAAAACTATTTGGAGTTCTGTAGGCTTCCTGTATGTTCATGGGCATCTCTTTCTTTAGGTTAGTGAAGTTTTCTTCTATAATGTTGATGAAGACATTTACTGGCCCCTTAAGTTGGAAATCTTCACTCTCTTCTATACCTATAATCCTTAGGTTTGGTCTTCTCATTTTGTCTTGGATTTCCTGGATGTTTTGGGTCAGGAGATTTTGCATTTTTCATTTTCTTTGACTGTTGTATCAATGCTTTCTATGGTATCTTATGCATCTGAGATTCTCTCTTCTTTCCCTTGTATTCTGTTGTTGATGCTTGGATCCATGACTCCTGACTTCTTTCCTAGGTTTTCTATGTCCAGAGTTGTTTCCTTTTGTGATTTGTTTATTGTTCCTACCTCCATCTTTAGATCTTGGGTGGCTTTGTTCAATTCCTTCACCTGTTTTGTTGTGTTTTCCCTTATTTCTTCAAGGGCTTCTCCCTGTTTACTTGTGTTCTCCTGTATTTATTTAAGGGAGTTATTTATGTCCTTCTTGAAGCCCTCCATCAGCATCATGAGCAGTGCTTTTAAATCCAGTTCTTGTTTTTCTGTTGTGTTGGGGTATTCAGGACTTGCTGTTCTTGTAGAACTTCGTTCCGATGGAGCCATGTTGCCTTGGTTTGTATTGGTGGTGGTGTTGCATTTGCCTTTTGCCATCTGGTTATCTCTGTGGGTGTTGCTGTCTCTGACTGTGGTTTCTCTGTGCTCCTGGGAGACTTGTTCTCTCTGTGTACACTAATATTTAAGTACTTCTGCAAGACCCACTCTCTTATAGTTGTATTTAGGTATGTACCTCTGTGGCCCAGATCAACTCTTGGTGCAGGTGGTAATCAGAAGACTCCTGTCCCAATTTGTTCCTAGACTCTTGTGTCCTCAGGGTTTCAGGCTGATTCCTCTTAGCAGCAGGGGTAGTCCTATTGTACCACTGTGCCTCTGCATTCCTGAGTGGTTAGTTACCTCCTTGTATCCCTTGGATATGGTACCCAGTGGCAGAAGATGTCGCCTCTGCTCTGCATTGCAGGTTTCTCCTGTGCTACCTGACTCCTTCCCGCAGCTGAGTAGATGGCTGGCTTCCTGTGCAACTTGGAAATGATGCGCTGGAGTCCATCATCAGAGCAAAGATGGCAGAGACTGCAGCGCTCCCTCTAGGTGCTGATCACTCTGCAGAGCAAAGGTCCCAAGCAGAGCTAGCGCACAGATCACCACAGAGCTGCCCAGCTCTTGGATGCAGGCAGCACCTTGGCTGGCTGTGTCCCAAGCAATGTTATACTCAGGATATCTCTGAACCTGGAGTCCCTGTCTGCTCTGTTGCTGGAGCAAAGGTGGTGGAGACTGCTTCACTCCCTCCAGGCACGGATCACTCTCAGGACCCAACATTTTAGTGCATACAAGAAATCCATCTCAGTAGCAAAGACAGTCACTATCTCAGAGTCAAAGGTTGGAAAACATTTTTCCAAGCAATTGGTCCCAAGAAACAAGCTGGAGTGGGCATTCTTATATTAGATAAAATCGATTTTCAACCAAAAGTTGTCAAAAAGGATAAGGAGGGACACTTTGTACTGGTCAAAGGAAAAATCTACTAAGATGGACTTTCAATTCTGAACATCTACACTCCAAATGCAAGGGCACCCTCATTCATAAAACAAATTTTACTAAAGACCAAAGCCCACATTTCACCCCACACAATAGTATTGGGAGACTTCAATACCCCACTCTCAACAATGAACAAATCATGGGAACAGAAACCTAACAAAGTAAAAGTAACAGAAGTAATGAACCAAATGGTTCTAACAGATATTTATATAGCATTCCATCCTAAGGCAAAAGAATATATCTTCTTCTCAGCACTTCATGGTACCTTTTCCAAAAATGACCCCATAATTATTCACAAAACAGACATCAACAGATACAAGAATATTGACATAATTCCATGCACCCTATCAGATCATGACAGTCTAAGGCTAGTCTTTTCTCTTTTATTAGATATATTCTTTATTTACATTTCATATGATTTTCCCTTTCCTGGATCCCCCCCTCCCCGAAAGTCCTATAAGCCCTCTTCCCTCCCCCTGTTTCCCAATCAACCCATTCCCACTTCCCTGTCCTGGTATTCCCCTACACTCCTGCATTGAGCCTTTCCAGGACCAGGGGTCCCTCCTTTCATCTTCTTGGGCATCTTTTGATAAGTGAATTGTTTCTTGGGTATTCCAAGCTTCGGGGCTAATAACCACTTATCAGTGAGTGCATACCATGTGTGTTCTTTTGTGAATGGGTCATCTCACTCTGGATGACATTCTCCAGTTCCACCCACCAGCCTAAGAATTTCATGAATTCATTGTTTTTAATAGCTGAGTAGTATTCTATAGTTTAAATATACCACATTTTCTGTATCCATTCCTCCATTGAGGACATCTGGGTTCTTTCCAGATTCTAGCTATTTATTATAAATAAGGCTGCTATGAACACAGTGGAGCATGTGTCCTTATTGCACCCTGGAGAATCCCCAGGAATATGCCCAGGAGTGGTATAGCTGTGTCCTCCAGTAGTATTATGTCGACTTTTCTGAGGAACCACCAGACTGATTTCCAGAGTGGTTGTACCAGCTTGCAATCCCACCAGCAGTGGAGGAGTGTTCCTCTTTCTCCACATCCTCGCCAACACCTGCTGTCTCCTGAGATTTTGATCTTAGCCATTCTGACTGGTGTGAGGTAAAATCTCAGGGTTGTTTTGATTTGCATTTACCTGATGACTAAGGACAAAGAACATTTCTTTATGTGATTCTAAGACATTCGATATTCCTAAGGTGGAAATTCTTTGTTTAGCTCTGTAGCCCATTTTTAATAGGGTTATTTGGCTCTCTGGAGTCTACCTTCTTGAGTTCTTTGTATATCTTGGATATGAGCCCTCTGTCAGATGTAGGTTTGGTAAAAATCTTTTCCCAATTTGTTGGTTGCCATTTTGTCCTTTTGACAGTGTCCTTTGCCTTACAGAAACTTTGCAATTTTATGAGGTCCCATTTGTGAATTCTTGATCTTAGAGTATAAGCAATTAGTGTTCTGTGCAGAAAACTTTCCCCTGTGCCCATGTACTCAAGGCTCTTACCCAGTTACTTTTCAATTAGTTTCAGTGTTTCCGGTTTTATGTTGAGGTCCTTGATCTACTTGGACTTGAGCTTAGTACAAGGAGATAGGAATGAATCAATTTGCATTCTTCTGCATGCTGACCTCCAGTTGAACCAGCACCATTTGTTGAAAAAGCTATCTTTTTCCCACTGGATGGTTGTAACTCCTTTGTCAAAGATCAAGTGACCATAGGTGTGTGGGATCATTTCTGGGTCTTCTATTCTGTTCCATTGATCTACCTGCCTGTCACTGTACGAATACCATGCATTTTTTAACACTATTGCCCTAAAATACTGTTTGACATCAGGGATACTGATTCCCTCAGAAGTTCTTTTACTGTTTAGAAGAGTTTTAGCTATCCTGGGTTATTTTGTTATTCCAGATGAATTTGAGAATTGCTCTTTCTAACTCTATGAAGAATTGCGTTGGGATTTTGATGGGGATTGCACTGAACCTTTATATTGATTTTGGCAGGATAGCCAATTTTACTATATTAATCCTGCCGATCCATGAGTATGGAAGATTTTTCCATCTTCTGAGGTCTTCTTCGATTTATTTCTTCAGACACTTGACGTTCTTGTCATACAGATCTTTCACTTGTTTGGTTAGAGTCACACCAAGATACTTTACATGGTTTGTGGCTATCATGAAGGGTGTTATTTCTCTTATTTCTCTCTCAGCCTGCTTATCCTTTGAGTATAGGAAGGCTACTGATTTGCTTGAATTAATTTTATATCCGGCCACTTTGCTGAAGTTGTTTATCAGTTGTAGGAGTTCTCTGGCAGAGTTTTTTGGGTCACTTTAGTATACTATCATATCATCTGCAAATAGTGATAATTTGATTTCTTCCTTTCCAAATTTTATCCATTGGATCTCCTTTAGTTGTCTAATTGCTCTAGCTATAATTTCAAGTACTATACTGAATAAATATAGAGAGACAGGGCAGCCTTGTCTAGTTTCTGATTTTAGTGGGATTGCTTCAAGTTTCTCTCCATTTAGTTTGAAGTTGCCTACTGGTTTGCTGTATATTGCTTTTACTATGTTTAAGGATGGGCCTTGAATTTCTGTTCTTTCTAAGACCTTTAACATGAAAGGATGCTGAATTTTGTCAAATGCTTTTTCAGCATCTAATGAAATGACCATGTGGTTGTTCTCTTTGAGTTTGTGTATGAAGTGGATTACATTGATGGATTTCCATATATTGAACCATCCCTGCATCCCTGGGATGAAGCCTACTTGATCGTGGTGAATGATCGTTTTGATGTGTTCTTGGATTCAGTTGGCAAGAATTTTATTGATTATTTTTGCATTGATATTCATAAGAGAAATTATTCTGAAGTTGGCTTTCCTTGTTGGATCTTTGTGTGGTTTTGGTATTAGCAAAATTGTGGCCTCATAGAACGAATTGGGTAGTGTTCCTTATGTTTCTATTTTCTGGAATAGTTTGAAGAGTATTGGTGTTAGGTCTTCTTTGAAGGTCTGATAGAATTCTGCACTAAAACCATCTGGTCCTGTGCATTTTTTGCTTTGGAGATTGTCAATGAGCACTTCTATTTCTTTAGGGGCTATGGGACCATTTAGATAGTCTATATGATTCTGATTAAACTTTGGTAGTTGGTATTTGTTTAGGAAATTTTCCACTTCCTCCAGGTTTTCCAGTTGTGTTGAGTATAGGATTTTGTAGTAGGATCTAATGATTTTTTTTAATTTCCTCATTTTCTGTTGTTATTTCTCCCTTTTTATTTCTAATTTTGTTTATTTGGATATTTTCTTTGTGCCCTCTGGTTAGTTTGGCTAAGGGTTTATCTTTCTTGTTGATTTTTTCAAAAAACCAGCTAGTCTTAATTTCAAAAAAAGCAATGGAAAACATAAATTCATATGGATATTGAACATGCTCTCCTCAATGATAACTTAGTCAATGATGAAATAAACAAAGATAGTAAAGACTTTTTAGAATTTAATGAAAATGAAGACACATTATACCAAAACTTATGAGACACAAAGAATGTAGTGCTAAGAGAAAAACTCATAGCTCTAGGTGCCTTCAAAAAGAAAATGGAGAGAGCTTACACTAGCAACTTGACAACACACCTGAAAGCTAGAACAAAAAGGACCAAATACACACAAGAGGAATAGACAACAGGAAATAATCAAACTCAGGACTTAAATCAACCAAATAGAAACAAAAAGAACAATACAAAGAATCATCCAAACCATGAACTGTTTCTTTGAGAAAATCAAAAAGATATATAAACCCTTAGCCAGACTAACCAGAGGGCACAGAGTCACTGTCCAAATTAATAAAATCAGAAATAATATGGGAAAAATAACAACAGACACTGTGGAAATTCAAAAAAAATCATCAGATACGGCTACAAGATCTTATACTCAACAAAATTTGGAAATCTGTATTAAAGGAACAAATTTCTAGACACATACCAAGTGCTGGTGTTAAAACAGGATCAGATAAAATATCTGAACAGCCCCATTAAGTTCTGAGGAAATAGAAGAAGTCACTAACAGTCTCCCAAACAAAAAAAGCCCAAGATCAGATGGTTTTAGTGGGAAATTCTTTCAAATCTTCATAGAAGACCTAATACCATAATCTTCAAGCTGTTTAACAAAATAGAAACACAAGGAGCACTACCCAATTCATTCTATGAAGCCACAATCATGCTTATACCTAAAACAAACAAAGAACAAAGAAAGAGAAATTCAGACCCATATCCCTTATGAACATTGATGCAAAAATACTAAATAAAATTTTTGCCAACCAAATCCAAGAATATATCAAAATGATAATTCACCATGATCAAGTAGGCTTCATCCCAGGGATGCATGGATGGTTCAATATAAGAAAATCAATCAATGTAATCCACTACATAAACAAACACATAGAATAAAACCACATGATCATTTCATTAGATGCTGAAAAAGCATTTGACAAAATTCAGCATCCCTTCATGTTAAAAGTCTTGGAGAGGTCAGGAATTTAAGGCCCATACCCAAACATAATGAAAGCAATATTCAGCAATCCAGTAACAAACATCAAACTAAATTGAGAGATACTTGAAGCAATCCCACTAAAATTGGGGGCCAGACAAGTCTGTTCACTCTCTCCCTATCTATACAATATAGTACTTAAAGTCATAGCCAGAGCAATTAGATAACAAAAGGAGGTCAAATGTATACAAACTGGAAAGGAAGAAGTCAAAATATCACTATTTGCAGATGTTATGATTGTATACTTAAGTGACCCCAAAAATTCCACCAGAGAACTCTAAAGCTGATAAGCAACTTCAGCAAAGTGGCTGGATATGAATTTAACTCAAACAAGACAGTAGCCTTCCTCTACTCAAAGGATAACAAGCTGAGAAAGAAATTAGGGAAATGACACCCTTCACAATAGTGAAATATATTATTATATACATTGGTATGACTCTAACCAACAAGTGAAATATTTGTATGAGAAGAACTTCAAGCCTCTGAAGAAAGAAATACATGATCTCAGAAGATGGAAAGATCTCCCATACTCATGGATTGACACTATTAATATAGTAAAAATGGCCATCTTGCCTAAATCAATCTACAGATTCAATGCAATCCCCATCAAAATTATAATTCAATTCTTTATAGAGCTAGAAAGAGCAATCTTCAAATTCATTTGGAATAGCAAAAAACCCAGGATAGTGAAAAATATTCTCCACAGCAAAAGTTCTTCTGAGAGAATCACTATCCCTGACCTCAAGCTCTACTACAGAGCAGCAGTGATAAAAAATGTATGGTATTAGTACAGAGACAGGCAAGAAGCTCAATGGAATAGAATTGAAGACCCAGAAATGAACCCGCACACCTATGGTCACTTGACATTTGACAAAGAAGCTAAAAACATCCAGTGGGAAAAAAAGACAGCATTTTTCACAAATGGTGTGGGATCAACTGGAGGTCAACATGTAGAAAAATGTAAATTGACCCATCATTATCTCTGTGTACAAAGTTTAAGTCCAAGTGGTTCAAGGACCTTCACATAAAATCAGATACACTGAAGTTTTTAGAGGAGAAAGTGTGGAGATCCTCAAACATATGGGAAAAGGGGAAAATTTCCTGAACAGAACACCAATGGCTTGTGTGCTAAGAACAAGAATTGACAAATGGGACATCATAAAACTCCAATGCTTCTGTAAGGCAGAGTGCACTATCAATAGGACAAAACAGCAACCAACAGATTGGGAAAAGATCTTTACCAATCCTACATCCAATAGAGGGCTAATATCCAATATATACAAAAAACTCAAGAAGTTAGACTCCAGAGAGTCAAACAACCCTATTTAAAAATGGAGTACAAGCTAAACAGAGAATTCTCAACTGAGGAACCTCGAAAGGCTCTGAAGCACCTAAAGATATGTTTAGCATCCTTCTTAGTTATTAGGGAAATGCAAATCAAAACAACCCTGAGATTCCAACTCATACCAGTCAAAATGACTAAATTGACAGTCTCAGGGGATAGCAGATGCTGGCAAGAATGTGGAGACAAAAGTAACACGTCTCCATTGCTGGTGTGATTGCAAGCTTGTAAAACCACTCTCGAAATCAGTTTGGTGGTTCCTCAGAAAATTAGACATAGTACTACCTGAAGACCCAGCTGTACTATTCCTGGGCATATATCCAGAAGATTCTTGCCTTAGTCAGGGTTTCTATTCCTGCACAAACATCATGACCAAGAAGCAAGTTGGGGAGGAAAGGGTTTATTCAGCTTACATTTCTACACAGCTGTTCATCACCAAAGGAATTCAGGATTGGAACTCAAGCAGGGCAGGAAGCAGGGGCTGATGCAGAGGCCATGGAGGGATGTTACTTACTGGCTTGCTTCCCCTGGCTTGCTTAGCCTGATTTCTTATAGAACACAAGAATACCAGTCCAGATATGGTACCACCCATAAGTGTCCCTCCCCCCTTGATCACTAATTGAGAAAATGCCCCACAGCTGGATCTCATGGAAGGACTTCCCCAACTGAAGCTCCTTTCTCTGTGATAATACTAGCCAGTAAAATGCTCCAACATGTAATAAGGACACATGCTTCACCATGTTCATAGCAGCTTTATTTTTAATCATCAGAAGCTGGAAAGAACTCGGATGTACTTCAACAGAGGAATGGATACATAAAATGTGGTGTATTTACACAATGGAGTACTATTCAGCTATTAAAAACAATAAATTAATGAAATTCTTAGGCAAATGGATGGAACTCAAAATTGTCACCCTGAGTGAGATAACACAATCACAAAAAACACACATTGTTTGTACCAACTGATAAGTGGGTATTAGCTCAAAAGCTCAGAACAAACAAGATGCATTTCACAGACCACAGGAAGCTCAAGAAGAAGGAAAACCAAAGTGTAGGTGCTTTGGTTTTGCTGAAAAAGGGAACACAATACTCACAGGAGCACTTATGGAGACTGTGTGGAGCAGAGACTGAAGGAAAGGCCACCCAGAAACTATCCTACCTGGGGATTCATCCTATAAACAGTCACCAAATCCCAATACTATTATGGATGACAAGAAATGCTTGCTGAAAGGAGCCTGTTATGGTTGACTCAGAGGGGCCTTGCCAGAACCTTACAGATACAGAAGCAGATGCTAGCAGCCAACCATTGTACTGAGCATGGGGTCCCCAATTGAGGAGTTAGAGGGAGGACTAGAGGAGCTGAAGGTGTGTGCAACCCCATGGGAAGAACAATGATGTAGGTCAACTAGACACCCCAGGACTGCCAGGGGCTAAGCCATCAACCAAGGGGTACACATGGTTCCAGCTGCAAGTGTGGTGGAGGAATGCCCTATTGGGCATCAATGAGAGGAGAGGTCCTTGGTCCTGTGAAGGCTCGATAGATGCCCCAGTGAGGGAAAATCGAGGGGCGGGAGAGAGTAGGTGGGAGTAGGTTGGGTGGAGGGGAATCTTCTTGGAAACAGGAGGTAGGAGAATGGATTGGTGTCTTTCTGGGAGGAGGAAACTGTGAAAGGGTATAACATTTGAAATATAATTGAAGACTATATTAATTAAAAAAATAAATAAAAATAAAAACAAAAAAAGATTACTTACATTTAAAAGGAATGAACTGTTATAAAATTAATGTTTGTTATAACCATTTCTTTCATTCAAGAAATCTGCATTTACACAATTTTGTATCTATATATTAACAAACATATTTTATTTGTTTTACAAAAACTATAAGCTGCTTAATGTCACTTAATCAAAAAAATTAAGTTAAAAAATATAACATACATTTTTTATATAATTTAGACCTGAAAATTTATAAATACAAAAATTTCGTGTAATCCATTTTCCTCTAAGATATACAAGATGATCCATAAAACATGAATTCCATTCGAGTGACAAAGCCTTTCATGTTCTTGTGCCCATTCTTTTTATTTACCTTGCTCTTCTTTAAAATTCCAGGGTATGAGTCATGACATGGGTCTCAGTAAAGATATAATATTTTTATCAAAAACAGCTTTTTCTTTAAAATTCCAGGGTATGAGTCATGACATGGGTCTCAGTAAAGATATAATATTTTTATCAAAAACAGCTTTCGAAACCCTAAAAATAAATACCTAGGCATCCAATTTTATCATAACACGTGTCACAAAAGTTACCTATATTAAAAGCATTGTAAGACTAATGATGCCTTTCCTACCAAGAAGGCCTCCCATTTAGTGATATGTAAGACAACTAAAGGTAAATAGCTCCAGAAGATTTATTTAGGATTCTCTATATTAAAAAAACACCTACTTTACATGTATATATGAATACTTTAAAGTTATGAAGAATAGATATTTCAGCTACATACATGTCTTATCATTGTAACATATTAGACACTCTCAGTTTTTCCTTTCATAAATTTAAAATTTTATGAAAATATCACCTAATTCACAAATAAAAGATGTTCAGCATGTACTTGCATTCATTAATTGAATAAACACTTAAATTAATGATACAAGGAGTGTAAGAAAATCTATCCCATGAGCACACTCTACTATTTGAAGGATGTTCTGATGCAAAAAAAAACCCAATAAATATTCTAAACTGTAGAATTCTATCTTACTGAAGATTTAACTTTGCATATAGAAATTATGAGCATGTTATCTTTTTATGTTTCCTTAACATCTGAATGCTGTTATAGTAACAATTTTTAGCAATTTAATGAAATTACCTTTTATTTCTAACATAACAAGGTAAGTCCTTTCCACTAATCAAGGAAAATTATCTTTGCAACAGACAAGATACTACTATAGTAAAGGACAACCAATCAAAATGCGGAGTTTTGGAGCCCATCCATTTACAATTCAGTCCAGCACCTGATATTCAAGAACTGTTATAGAAAGCAAGGCTGGACGGAAAGACAATAAGAGTCAGAGTGTTTGCTGTGAGATTCTGTACCCTAGGAATTTTAGAAGCTACACTCATAAAATATTACCAATATGGATGTCTCTACATGAATTGAACAAGAACAGCAATAATTATGGATGAATAAAAGCTCACAAGACCTCATCCCTGAAAATACAGCGACCAGAAATGCTAAAAGTGGAAGAAATAATCTTCTATATGGAAGAACACACCAATTGGTTATCTAATACCAAATTGTCCATCCTGAAAATATATACACAGCATCATACAGAGTAAGTAGCTTAAACACACACACACACACACACACACACACACACACACACACACGCATGCATGCACAAACACATTTATTTTAATTCATTCCTCTTTTATTTCTATCCCCAAAACATCTTATGATTTAATTATCATGTATTTAAATAATGCTTAGTGTCATGACAATTTCCTGTATTTTGTTTTATTTATTGCAGAAGTAATAATTAAATATAAAGCCCTACTACTGTCCTGCAAGTGTTCTGACAAACTATAACTTTAGCAATCTTTTTTACATTATATTGGACGAAAGTCTCACTGAATTGCTTAGTCTTGACTTAGACTCACTATGTAGTCCAGAAAGGCCTTGAACTTGTGATTTTCCCACCTTATCCTTATAGTTAAGTAGAATTACAAACCTGTTTCTCCAAGGCAGAAACACCACTACCACTCACCACCACCACCACCACCACAACAACAACAACAACAACAATAACACAACCACCAAGAACAGAAAATTAATTTTAATCAATCTATCTTATTTACCACATTTTCCTCCTCCATGAATGTGCCCTGTAAGACTGCAAGAATAAAAGCCTACTCCCACAGAGATGACAACTTCCAAATGATGTTCTCTGTACTTATTTGAAAGCCAGAATATCTTTAAGGCAACTCAGCTCAACAGTCTCCTCCTGACCAGTCAGCTGGTTCTAGTCTCCCACTAGTTGTTTACTGATTGCATAACATTGGTGAGTGAACATCATGAATCCTGTACGTTTCAACTTATCAAGACATTCCCTCTACTGGATGGAATGTATCAATTCAGAATAAATTGATAAAAAACAAACAAACAAACAAAAAACCTATATATAAACTCATTGGTTCTCCAGTGTGGTCTTCAGTGAATTCAGTTGTTTGGCCTGTCATTAAGGTCCTATCTGTGGTCAAAAGAAATTTGTTCACACTGTCTTAGAAAAATCTGATGCACCCCAAGTATTTTTGTGACTTCTACCAGAAAGACATGAGAAATTGTCTGTGTCAGACATTGTGGGCCAGAGAAATGATTAAACTCCAGCCAAGCTTAGTAAACTAGTAAACTTAATAGGGTTACTTATATAAGGATGGGCAATAGCTGGTTTACAGGAATATGCATGACCAAAAGGCAGGGAGATACCAAAAAGCTCACCCTACACACTGCAATGACTTCTGAAAACTCCATTCCAGGAGCTCTCTTCATGACGTACAAATAGTTCTACAGTTCAGAATCTTCTTCCCCTAACAATGCTTAGGTTTATGCAACATTGTAGAGGAGCTTCATGGGGCTCATAAGTATCAAAACTGGCAAAAGACTTAGAAGTTCTCTTGCTTTCCCCAGTGTAGATGAGGATCTCTCCTCCCTCCAATAAGAAACCATTCATTCAGTTCTAAGATAGAACTGTATAAAATGTACATGAATGAGTACCTCTCTCCTAGAAAAAAATGAAAACATATATCTCACTTATTGAATTTCCAAAGGTTAAAGATCAACACAAAATTCAAAGTATTTAAGATGATGGAAAACTATTCTGTATTGAGTATCCTAACATAATGGTACACAAATGTATATGCTAAGGGTATAATGTATTTAGTTGGTTCTTATTCCAAATTTAATATGTAAATTTTAGTTATTAACTGAATTTTTCCCTATGACAGACTAATATTGGATGTGACAGAATCAGAATGTATGATTATTTTCAATATTTTTCTAATGAACTCTATTTTGTTGATTTGTTTTGGATTTGAATTTGTATTTTAATTACAAAATTTCTACCTTCCCTTTCATCCATCCAAGAACTTGAAAACACCTTTTTTCCACTATTCAATTTTGTGGACTCTTTTTTTCATTGATTTTTATTGAATACATGTATGTATTTGTGTGTATATATCCATATAATATACATATATAAATATACATCCAGATAGTATATATGTCCACATACACATGTATGCATATATATTGCCATATAATAATACTTGCTTGTTTGTTTTTAGAAATGACCTTTTGGCAGTGGAATTCCAGTTGCTGTGTTTTAACTTGACTTTCCTGCTTTAATCTAGAGGCTTTACTCAGGCCTATAGATCTTTCTGTACATTCGATGCTTTATATGTTTTCCTATTCCGTTTTCATATGTTTGTTGGGGTCCCCCTTCTTCAGTAGATATTTGTATGGCCATGCTGGTAAGTCATTAGGGATATAGCTTTGACTGGTACTGAAAGATATAACCTCAAAGCAAAGTCCTTGATCTCATTGCTCTTACAATCTTCCTGTCCTGTGTCCATATTCTCTGAATCTAAGGCATTTGACTGCTTTACAGGTGTACTAATTTGGAATGGACTTCAAAACTTTGCGTTTTGTTAGGTTGTGGTTTTCTATAACCATTTTCACATGTTCTGATTATTTGTTTTCTAGACAACAAATGAAGATTACATTTATCTGTGAGTATATTGAAAAATGTTTGCATATTTTTGTCAAGGATTGAATCGATTTAGCCAATCAGCTGTTGTTGATGCTTCTCCAATAGCCATGGATTTATTCAGTTAGATTGTGAGTAGTTAGCTAAGTTTCCAGTGCCAGGCGTGGTATTTTTCTTGTTGAAAAGCTCTTCAGTACAATTACAGAGAAATTGGTCACCACAAAGATATGCATGCCACTACTGGAAACAAAAGGTTATTATGCAATGGATGGTCACAGGGCATTGATGAGGTTTATTGGTGTCATAGTGGGATAGGACTATTAGTTGCCTCCATCTTTTAGAACCTTGTACAGTGCCTACTTATACCATGAAAACTAGTCCTCAGGGAGAAAGCAGACAGGTAAGTTCCAATTCTGAAGTTCTTATTGCAATAATACATTGTATCTTCAGAAATAGGGATTTAAATTTCACCACTACTAATTAAGAATTGTCAACATCAATAGGCTGAATGTTTCAGTAGTCTCTTGTAGAGCCCTGAATTAAATGCACTACAGATTTTCTTAGCATAGAATCATTCTATTATTGTAATTTTTCATGTCTACCCCCTCCTATTCCTGTAGGTACCTCCCTTTACCTTTCCTCAAATGCTCCCCTATCCAATATCCCCTGAGATCACTTATATCTTGCTAGTAGCTTTATCCTCCTTGTACCCTCCTATGTAATACCACTACAAGCCTTAAAGCCCCACTTTTTCAATTTTCCCTTCTAAGATCTCAGGATTTTTTCCAAAGAACTCTGGAATTTATTAGGGACCCAAGGTGTTCCTATCTTTGGAGTAGCACCTCAGACAATATAGTACAGAAAGTGTGGTTAGTCTCACCTTACTCTTTACCAGAATGAACACAAATGAATGGTTTATAGGAAAAACTATTACAGAAAAGTGGTCAAAGTATTAATTTTTCACTCATCAATCCAAAGCTGAAAATTCCTATGACAATAAAAAGTAAGTATATTGTATACAGCAACAGGAAGGAGAGCCCAATTTATAAAGCTTTCATGTGGGCCACAGTGCTGACATTTCTAGTTTGTTTGGCATTAATCTGCATCGTCTTATGATGCTTCCACAATGTGAACATATATTGATTAATTGAACCCAGGAGGCTCTGTTATGATTAGGATGAACAGAAAAATAGAAGAAAGAATTGGCTCAGGACACTTAGTGATCAACTGTAAAATGCTAGAGATGGTAATGTCCTGTAAAGCTGGTAGTTTCATTCATTGCTGATCATGTGCCAAGGTTCTTCTGAAAAACACATTCAAATTACATCATAAGAATACCTAGGTGTATTAAATTGAAGAATCTAAAGACATATGTTGTCTGCAAAGATAACAAGGCTCAGAGGACAAGATTTATAATCATATTCTTGGGACTAGCAGGCATGAGTTCTTGGACGAATTAAATATTTGACACAAGAAATTGTGTAGTCCACTAAATGGAGTGGTGGTTTCTCAAAGTCAGGTCATCTCCCTCAAAAATTTCCCTCTTATCCAACCAAATATATATCTAACATATTTGTGGTTTCAGCCTAATCCTTGATATATGATTGAAATGTATCATTTTGGCAGCTATCCAAGTGTCCTGTTGCTCTTCATTTGTGTAATAAAAAGCCTTATTATAGGAAATACCTAAAGGTCTTTAAGCCTGTGGAATGTTCTAGTTCTTTTTTTGGTTCAGAGTCACAGAGCTCTGAACAGAGTCCCAGGAGTCAGTAATATATAATCACTATATTCTCCAATGAATAAGACATTGTTAAAACATTCTTGAAATTATAGGAATTAATGTTTAACTTTTATCATACTTGCACTGGGTTAATTTATTTGAACCCTTTCATAGCCAGATGAAATACAGGATAAATGCAGACAAGCAGAGATGTAGGTATATTCACTGGGCAGACATATATCAAATAGAAGATTGACCAAACACATTAAGAACTATAAAATGAATTTAATTACCCCGATCAAATAATCCAATGGACAAGACAAATAGGCTAAATGTAGATAGTCAATAAATACTTGGATAAATACTCAACATCCTCAGAATCAGCAAAATGCAAATTAAAACTGCTTTATGATTCCATCTCATCCATTAGCATTTCTATCTTCATGAAAACATATGGGAATAGATCCTGTTGAAAGCTGAGAACAGGAGGAGTCTTTACTTTCTGTCACTGGTGTGTAAACTGGAAAGCCCAGAGTAAATGTGCCTTCAGAATACTGAAAACATATAACCTTGGCAGGCCTCCTCACAGTATAAAACTGAAAGTCTCTAAATCAGCAAGAAACAAATATAGTTGCATATCTACATTTATTGAAACACTAGCTAGCCTCTATGTTTATGAATGAATAAAATACACACTTTTAAGATATCACAAAATAATAGAATTGTTATACTTTCAAGAAAAGGTATGAAACTGGAGATTATGCTGAGCAAAATAAGCCAGATCCAGGAAAGCAAATACTATGTATTTTCATTCTAGTAGAGAATTTGTCTATATTTAAGTTTGTGTGTGTGTTTGTGTGTGTGTGTGTGTGTGTGTGTGAGAGAGAGAGAGAGAGAGAGAGAGAGAGAGAGAGAGAGAGAGAGAGAGAGAGAGAGAGAATTAAATCAGAGAATGTAAATGGATACATGATGTGAAAAAGAAGAGATATTTAGGGGAGTATGGAGTCTGTCAAAAAGATTTCAAAGGGACAAAGGACAAGTGTAAAGGAGAGGGATGAGTAAGTCTAATACACAATGAAATATATTTGTTACAATGCCCTAATGAAGCCATATTTGTATGACAATTAAACAATGAATTCCAGGTATAGCAGAAATGATGCAAATAAAAACTCACAGGTTCTGAACAACTAACAGCCTTATGGGTTCCCAGCACTTAGAAGGGGACAAAGACATTGAGAACCAATGCCAGTCAAGAAGTTATGGGTATTTGATATCCATTGGTATAGAAAAATTAAATTTTTTCCAATTGAGCATCACTTGGTATGTCAAGCACATTGCCAACAGGCACCATGACCAGTAGTTGGCAAACACTAGATGAGCTCTGTGAGTTTCTTGTGGAGATCTTGTTTTGTTTTATATGTTTGTTTTGTTTTGTTTCGGACATTTTTGGGGTTTTTTTTATAAATTTTATTTTCTAAGTTTTTTTTAATTTACATTCCAAATCATTTCCCCTTTCCCGTTTCCTCCCTCCCCAAAAGTCCCATAATCCCCCTTCCCTCCCTCTTTACAGATCAAGCAGATAGGTCCTTTCCCCCAAGGTCTTGTTTGTCAAAGAGCTAAGAAATGGGACTATGACAGCATCTGTTTTTCTAAATCAGGAAAAATGATTGGCTTGAAGATGAAATGGTGCCAGTAGCCCATCAATCTTAGTGGCCTACATAAATTGATATTCTATCAGAGCTGTAATCTGCTAGGAAGAAACACAACATAGATCACAGAGAACAAAGAGATTTTGGTGTTCAAAGCCTTCTTGTGGACCATGGTGATGACTTCTAGGGACAGTGAGCCATGCAGCCTCAACTTACTAGGATGTTTGTTCACACAGACAGTAAACAAAGGGAAATGAAGCAGGGATGTAATACCATGAAGAGTTTCCTAAAATGAATAGTCACATTTGACAAGTTGAAAATATGCCTCAATTTGGTCTTCCATGATACATTTTTCCTACATATTTATTTACCTGAATTGGTTCATGCAAGTTTTATTGTGCTACCATGGCAACTTTAGGAAACAAAGCTCTGAACTTCCTACTGAAGCATAGAAATGCTATTTGTCTTTTTATTTCTGGAGAAATGTGTGAGACTGGACAATTTGGTTATCCTAAGAAGACAAAACTTGTTGAGACTTGAAGCAATTCAGATGTATGGAGACTCTGCCATCACAGGCAGTACAGACATCCATCTTCTCTTGTCTATTTTATCAACTGAATGGACTCTGGACTAGATGAACAGCTATGTCTTTTATTTTGTTTTTTCCCCTCTGGCAAAGCAAAAATAGTTTACAATATTTTGTAGACATTAACAAAAATTACAAATGCAAATTGTATCACTAACCTGGTGAAATCTGAACTAGGGTTATTCTATTTCCTTCATATTGTCCCTAATTTATAGTTACTGATTTTCAAACTCAAACTGAATTCTAATTTGCTAGCATGCAAATAAAAACAAACTTTCTTTACTGTTTTGCAAGATTTTGTTTTGTCTAGTCTCTATGTAAATTGAATTCACTGAGTATAGATGACACTAGTAAAATTCTAAAACCCATTGGGTGGGGAATTCAGGAAAAGACTCAAGTGGTGTATGAGCCTAGGACTTCAGAAGATGCCATAAATGTTCTTCAAAATCCACAGTTCATTTCAACAAACACATTAGTTCTATGAAGAAAAATTAAGAATGGACGTGTATCTTGCTTCCTTACTAATTATTTCTTATTTGTTTTGGTCTCCCAGGAAAATTTATTTCCATATAATTATCTGAAGATAGATTGTGTTATAGTTATATTATTTGCAAGCTGTAAACACAAACACACAAACACACACACACACAACCACCAAAAAAAAAAAAAACCACCAGCAGCAGCACCAAATATATGTACATACTTCATCTGGTATCTGCAAAATATTACTAGGGTTCAATAAGTTATAAGCTGTTATTGTAACTGGAAGTAAAACAAAAAAATCTTTTTAAATTATACAAACCTGTCTTTCACAATTAAATGTGGTGACAATTACTTTTTCCAATAATTTAAGTTTTATGTGTGCACGGCACCTCTTGACTTGGAGAGGGTAGTGGCAGGGGCACAGAGTAGCACTCTGGCGATGGCTTTGAAGTCTGAGCATCTCAGGACCTTCTAGTTCTCTAATCATATTGAAATGCTTTCTTTTTTTGTTCTTAAATTTTCTTGACTATTTTCTTTATTTATATTTCAAATGTTATCCCCTTTCCTGGCTTACCCTCTGAAAATCCCCTATCCTCCACCCTCCCTCTGATCACCAACCCTGCTTCCCTGCCCTGTCATTCCCCTACACTGGGTTATGGAGCCTTCACAGGACCAAAGGCCTCTCCTCCCTTTGATGTCCTACAAGGCAATCCTCTGCTACATATGCAGCTCGAGTCATGGGTCTATCCATGTGTACTCATTGTTTGGTGGTTTAGTCTCTGGGAGCTCTGGGGGTTTTGGTTGGTTCATGTTGTTCCTCCTATGTGACTGCAAACACATTCAGCTCCTTCAGTCCTTTCGCCCACTTCTCCACTGCGTACTTAGTTATTGCTATATATGTTTAATAATAGCAGGAAAGCATATTAATAGCAGGAATCATTCCTGAAATGAATCCGTGACATCCTTGGTAAATAAGGGTGAACTCGTCACAGATTACATAACAATCCAAAGCAAGCCATCTCAGGACAATCAAGTGTTAGTTATTAGCTTGTCCCATTATGTCTCCTGCCAAATATATATGTATATGTGTATTTATGTATATGTGTACACACACATATATACATATATTACATAACATATAAGTTTATATTTGTATGTTTCTGTGTGTATGTGTTTGTCTTTGTGTCTGTGTGTACATCTTGTATATGTTTTATGTATGTGTCTGTGTGTCTGTTTGATGGGCTTTTAAAGTTCAGATGACAAATTATAGGAGTTGTCTCTCTCCTACTCTTTGGTTCCCAGTGTTAGAACTCAGGTCTTCATGGTAGGAAGCAAGTGTCTATATCTGCTTACCTATGATGTTGATAATTTCTATAAAGCACGTGACTTGTGATTGAAACTATAGGAAGGGAGCCTGATATAGCTGTCACCTGGGAGGCTCTACTATTGCATGACAAATACAGAGCAGGACACTCTCAGTCAGCTATTGAATTGACCACAGGGTCCCCAATGGAGGAATAGAGAAAGGACCCAAGGAGCTGAAGGGGTTTGCAGCACCAGAGAATGAACAAAAATATGAGCCATCCAGTACCCCCAGTGCTCCCAGGGACAAAACCAACAACCAGATTGTACACACGGAGGGACCTATAGCTCCAGAAGCATAGGCAGCAGAGGATGGCCTTGTTAGACACCAAAGGGAGGAGAGGTCCCTGGTCCTGGGAAGGCTCGATGCCACAGTGTAGGGGAATATCAGGACAGGGAAGCAGGAGTGGGTTGATTGGGGAATGGGAAAAGGGAGATGGGTTATGGGATTTGGGAGGGAAACCGGGAAATGAGACAACATTTGAAATGTAAATAAAGGATATATCTAATCAAAAAAAAAAAAAGAAAATGAAGGATGGCCTTTTTCCTACTTATATTTAACAGTTAAATGTTAATTTAAATTTTAAATTAGTTTAATTAATTTTAAATTAATGTTTAGAGGAATCTTATACACAATACTGAAATCTAATCCTAATCTTCCTGCCTCAGCATCCAGAGTAGATAGGATTACAGACCTATAATTATCAAGCTCAGTTTATGCTCTTACATCTTTTTCCACATATTTTCAACTATTTTTTATTTATTTCTGTTCCATATGATAGTTGCATATGAGATAAAACATACTAAAATATAAATTATAATATATATGATAAACATATACACTGGTCTATAATTTTGCCATTTATAGTAACTAATGTATTTTTAGGACTTTTTTTTATTTTGTTTTTCTAAGTATTTTTTTAATTTACATTCAAAATCATTTCCCCTTTCCCATTTCCTCCCTCCCCGAAAGTCATAAAAGCCCCCTTCCCTCCCTCTTTTCCCCATTCAACCCCCTCTCGCTTCTCTGTCCTGGCATTCCCCTACATCCAGTCTTTGCAAGACCAGGGGTCTCTCCTTCCATCTTCTTGGAAATCTATTGATATGCGAATTTTATCTAGGTTATTCTGAGATTGTGGGTTAATATCACCTTATCAGTGACTGCATACCATGTGTGTTCTTTTGTGATTGGGTTACCTCACTTAGGATGGTGTTTTCAAGTTCTGACAATTTGCCTAGGAATTTCGTGAATTCATTGTTTTTAATTGCAGAGTAGTATTCCATTGTGTAAATATACCACATCTTCTGAATCCATTACTCCGTTGAGGGACATCTGGGTTCTTTCCTGCTTCTGGCTATTATAAATAAGGCTGCTATGAACATAGTGGAGCATGTGTCCTTATTGCATGCAGGTAAAGCCTCTGGGTATATGCCCAGGAGTGGTATAGCCGGATCCTCCGGGAGTGTCATGCCCAGTTTTCTGAGGAACCGCCAGACTGCTTTCCAGAGTGGTTGTACCAGCTTGCAATCCCACCAGAAGTGGAGGAGTGTTCCTCTTTCTCCACATCCTCACCAACAACTGCTGTCTCCTGTGTTTTTGATCTAAGCAATTCTGACTGGTGTGAGATGGAATCTCAGGGTTGTTTTGATTTGCATTTCCCTAATGACTAAGGATGATGAACATCTCTTTAGGTGCTTCTCAGCCATTAGATATTCTTCAGGTGAGAACTTTTTGTTTAGCTCTGTACCCCATTTTTTAATATGGTTACTTGCCTCTCTGGAGCATAACTTCTTGAGTTCTTTGTATATATTGGATATTAGCCCTCTGTCAGATGTAGGGTGGAGAAAGATCATTTCCCAGTTAGTTGGTTGCCGCTTTGTCTTTTTGACAGTGTCTTTTGCCTTGTAAAAACTTTGTAATTTAATGAGGTTCCATTTGTCAATTCTTGATCTTAGAGCATAAGCTATTGGAGTTCTGTTCAGGAAATTCTCCCCTGTGCCCATAGGTTCAAGGTTCTTCCCTAGTTTCCTTTCTATTAGTTTCAGTGTGTCTGGTTTTATGTGGAGGTCCTTGATCCACTTGGAATTGAGCTTAGTGCAAGGAGATAAGAATGGGTCAATTTGCATTTTTCTGCATGTTGGCCTCCAGTTGAGCCAGCACCATTTGTTGAAAAGGCTATCTTTTTTCCACTGGATGGTTTTAGCTCCTTTGTCAAAGATCAAGTGACCATAGGAGTGTGGATTCATTTCTGGGTCTTCAATTCTGTTCCATTGATCTACATGCCTGTCACTGTACCAATACCATGCGGTTTTTAACACTATTGCTCTGTAGTACAGCTTGAGGTCTGGGATATTGATTCCCCCAGAGGTTCTTTTACTATTGAGAATAGTTTTAGCTATCCTGGGTTTTCTGTTATTCCAGATGAATTTTTGAATTGCTCTTTCTAACTCTATAAAGAATTGAGTTGGGATTTTGATGGGGATTGCATTGAATCTGTATATTGCTTTTGGCAAGATGGTCATTTTTACTATATTAATCCTGCCAATCCATGAGCATGGCAGATTTTTCCATCTTCTGAGGTCTTCTTCAATTTCTTTCTTCAGAGACTTGAAGTTCTTGTCATACAGATCTTTCACTTGTTTGGTTAGAGTCACACCAAGATACTTTATATGGCTTGAGGCTATCGTGAAGGTTATCATTTCTATTACTTCTTTCTCAGCCTGCTTATCCTTTGAGTGTAGGAAGGCTACTGACTTGCTTGAGTTGATTTTATATCCGGCCACTTTGCTGAAGTCGTTTATCAGCTGTAGGAGTTCTCTGGTGGAGTTCTTTGGGTCGCTTAAGTATACTATCATATCGTCTGCAAATAGTGATAGTTTGACTTCTTCCTTTCCAATTTGTATCCCTTTGACCTCCTTTTGTTTTCTAATTACTCTAGATAGAACTTCAAGTACTATATTGAAAAGATATGGAGAGAGAGGGCAGCCTTGTCTAGTCCCTGATTTTAGTGGGATTGCTTCAAGTTTCTCTCCATTTAGATTGATGTTGGCTATCGGTTTGCTGTAAATTGCTTTTACTATGTTTAGATATGGGCCTCAAATTCCTGATCTTTCCAAGACCTTTAGTATGAAAGGATGCTGAATTTTGTCAAATGCGTTCTCAGCATCTAATGAGATGACCATGTGGTTTTTATCTTTGGGATTGTTTATATAGTGGATTACATTGATGGATTTCCTTATATTGAACCATCCCTGCATCCCTGGGATGAAGCCTATTTGATTGTGGTGAATGATCGTTTTGATGTGTTTTGGATTCGGCTGGCAAGAATTTTATTAAGTTTTTTGAATCGATATTCATAAGAGAGATTGGCCTGAGAGTCTCTTTCTTTGTCACATCTTTGTGTGCTTTTGGTATTAGCGTAATTCAGGCTTCATAGAACGAGTTGGGTAGTGTTCCTGCTGTTTCTATTTTGTGGAATAGTTTAAAGAGTATTGGTGTTAGGTCTTCTTTGAAGGTCTGATAGAATTCTGCACTAAAACCATCTGGACCTATGCTGTTCTTGGTTGGAAGACTTCCAATGACAACTTCTATTTCTTCAGGGGTTATAGGACGGTTTAGATGGTCTATTTGATCCTGATTTAATTTTGGTATTTGGTATCTGTCAAGGAAATTGTCCATTTCCTCGAGATTTTCTAGTTGTGGTGAATACAGGCTTTTGTAGTAGGATCTGAAGATTTTTTGAATTTCCTCAGTTTCTGTTGTTATCTCTCCCTTTTCGTTTCTGATTTTATTAATTTGGATACTGTCTCTGTGCCCTCTGGCTAGTCTGGCTAAGGGCTTATCTATCTTGTTGATTTTCTCAAAGAACCAACTCCTCGTTTTTTTGATTCTTTGTATGGTTTTATTTGTTTCTACTTGATTGTTTTCAGCCCTGAGTTTGATGATTTCCTGCCTTCTACTCCTCTTTGGTGTATTTCCTTCTTTTTGTTCCAGGGCTTTCAGGTGTGCCTTTAAGCTGCTAGTGTATGCTGTCTCCTGTTTCTTTTTGGTGGCACTCAGGGCTATGAATTTTCCTCTTAGCACTGCTTTCATTGTGTCCCATAAATTACAGTATGTTGTGCCTTCATTTTCATTAAATTTCAAGAAGTCTTTGATTTCTTTCTTTATTTCCGCCTTGACCAAGTTATCATTGAGTAGAGCATTGTTCAGCCTCCATGTGTATGTGGATTTTTTGTTGTTTTTATTTTTGCCATTGAAGACCACCCTTATTCCATAGTGATCTGATAGGAGGCATGGTATTAGTTCTAACTTCTTATATCTGTTGAGGTCTGATTTGTGACCAATTATATGGTCGATTTTGGAGAAGTTACCATGAGGTGCTGAGAAGAAGGTGTATTCTTTTGTCTAGGATGAAATGTATATATATTGTAATGATATATATATATATATATATATATAACATTATATATATATATATATATATATATCTGTTAGTTCCATTTGGTCCAAGGCTTCAATTAGATTCACTGTGTCCCTGTTTAGTTTCTGCTTTCCTGAACTATCAATTTCAGAGAGCAGGGTGTTGAAGTCACCACTATTATTGTGTGAGGTGCGATGTGTGATTTGAGCTTTAGTAAAGTTTCTCTTACGAATGAGGGTGCCCTTGCATTTAGAGCATAGATATTCAGAATTGAGAGTTCTTCTTGGTGGATTTTTCCCTTGATCAGTATGTAGTGTCCTTCTGTGTCTTTTTTGATGACTTTAGGTTGAAAGTCAATTTTATCTGTTATTAGGATGGCTACTCCGGCTTGTTTCCTGGGACCATTTGCTTGTAAAATTGTTTTCCAGCCTTTTACTCTGAGGTACTGTTTGTCTTTGACACTAAGGTGAGTTTCCTGCATGCAGCAAAATGCTGGGTCCTTTTTACGTATCCAGTCTATTAGTCTATGTCTTTTTCTTGGGGAATTGAGACCATTGATATTAAGAGAGATTAAGGAATAGTGATTATTGCCACCTGCCATTCCTGAAGCTATCTTTATGTTTGAGTGGTTATCTACTTTTGGGTTTGATGCAAGAAGGTTACTATCTCATTTTTTCCAGGGTGTTGTTTCTCTATTCTATTGGCGGTTTCCACCTATAATCCTTTGCAGGGCTGGGTTTGTGGAAAGATATTGTGAAAATTTGGTTTTATCATGGAATAACTTGGTCTCTCCATCTATGGTGATTGAGAGTTTTGCTGGGTAGAGTAGTCTAGGCTGGCATTTGTGCTCTCTTAGTGTCTGCATGAGATCTGCCCAGGATCTTCTGGCTTTCATAGTCTCTGGAGAGAAGTCTGATGTGATTCGGATAGGTCTTCCTTTGTATGTTACTTGGCCCTTTTCTCTTACTACTTTTAATATTCTTTCTTTGTTTAATACATTTGATGTTTTGATTATTATGTGACGGGAGGTATTTCTGTTCTGGTCCAGTCTGTTTGAAGTTCTGTAGGCTTCTTGTACGTTCCTCGGCATCTCTCTCTTTAGGTTAGGGAAGTTTTCCTCCATAATTTTGTTGAAGATGTTTACTGGCCCTTTAAGTTGCAAATCTTCACTCTCATCTATACCTATAATCCTTAGGTTTGGTCCTCTCATTGTGTCCTGGATTTCCTGGATGTTTTGGGTTACACATTTTTTGCATTTTGCATTTTCTTTGACTGTTGAGTCGATGCTTTCTATGGAATCTTCAGCACCTGAGATTCTTTCTTCCATCTCTTGTATTCTATTGTTGATGTTTGCATCTATGTCTCCTGATTTCTTCCCAAGGTTTTCTATCTCCAAAGTTGTCTTCCTTTGTGATTTCTTAGTTATTTCTACTTCCTTCTTTAGATCCTGGATGGATTTGCTGAGATCCTTCACTTGTTTGTTTGTATTTTCCTGTATTTCTTTAAGGTATTTTTGCATTACCTCTTTCAGGATTTCAGCCTGCTGACCCAAGTTCTCCTGTATTTCTCCAAGCGATTTTTGTGTTTCCTCTTCATGGGCTTCCATCTGTTGATCCATCGTCTCCTGCATTTCTTTAAGCAGTTCTCATGTTTCCTATGTAAGGGAATCTATCCGTTGATTCATTTCTTTAAGCACTTTTTGTGTTGCCTCCCTATGGGTATCCATCTGTTGACCCATATTCTTCTGCATTTCTTTATGCAATTTTTGTGATTCCTTTGAAAGTGCATCTACCCGTTGATTCATTTCTTTAAGTGATTTTTGAGTTGTCTCCTTGTGGGCCTCCATCTGTTGATCCATGTTCTCCTGCATTTCTCTAAGCAATTTTTGTGTTTCCTTTGTAAGAGCTTCTAACCCTTGATTCTTGGTCTCCTGTAATTCGTTATTAGATTTATTTGTGTCCTTTTTGTGATCCTCTAATAGCATCATGAGAAGTGATTTTAAATCCAGATCTTGTCTTTCGGGTTTGGTAGGGTATCCAGGACTTGCTGCTGTTGGAGAGTTGGGTTCGGATGGTACCATATTACTTTGATTTCTGTTAGTATCATTCCTCCGTTTGCCTTTTGCCATCTGGGTACCTCTGGTGTTAGTTGGTCCTGCTGTCACTGGCTGTTGGTTGGACCTCCTGTGAGCCTTCAAAGCCCTTTCTGGCCCCCTTGGATTACCGGGATTCCCCTAGCACCAATTTCTGGGGCCTGCCCTGCTCCTGAGTGACTTTGGAGCCCTGATGTGCCTTGCCCCAAGTGATGTCATATTGGGGAATCCCTGCACATCCAAAGGCACAGCATAGTGGATTCCTAGAGCAGAGGTCACCAAAGGGAGGCTGGTAGGCTCCCGCCCTGTTCAGGGGTGTGTGATCTCTCCCGGGGAGGGGTGGCGTCCCTCTGCAGGGCAGAAGTTCCACAGCAGGGCTGGCGTGTCGATTACTGCAGACCTGCCCAGCTCTTGGAGCACGTTATACACAAGCTGCCTGAGATCCAAGCGATATTATGCCTGTCCGTCTCTGAGGCTGGTGGTCCTAACTACCTGGACACTGGAGCAAAGATGGCAGAGTGCACTCTGCACTCTCTCTGTGGAGCAGGTCACCCTGCAGGCGGGATGGCCCACAGCAGAGCTGGCGCCCAGAAGACCACAGCGCTGTCCAGTTCTAAGAAGCAGATGGAAGCCACAACAGGCCGTGTCCCAAGTGATGTTATATTGGGAAGAACCTGGGTACCTGTCTCCTCAGTGCAGTCGATCCCGGAACAGAGGTTGCCAAAGGGAAGCTGGTAGGCTCCCGCCCAGTGCGGTGGGGCAGTGGTCCCTCTGCAAGGCAGAAGTCCCACAGCAGAGCTGGAGCGCTGGTTACTGCAGATCTGCCCAGCTCTTGGAGCAGGTTACACACAATCTGCCTGAGACCGTAGCAATATTATGCCTGTCTGTCTCTGAGCCTGGCGGTCCCTACTACCTGGACACTGGAGCAAAGATGGCGGAGTGCACTCTGCACTCTCTCGGTGGCGCAGGTCCATTTTTAGGACTTTTATATATGTTTTTCCTATGTTTTATGTATTATCATCCTATATTTGATGCTCAGTTGCTCATGTTTCTGTATTCTATGCTCTCTCTCTCTCTCTCTCTCTCTCTCTTTCTCTCTCTCTGTCTCTCTCTCTCTCTTTTTCTCTCTCTTTGTCTGTCTCTCTCTCTCTCTCTCTCTCTCTCTCTCTCACACACACACACACACACACTTTCTTTTCTTTTTCAATCTCATTCCCTCTCTGAATCTGTCTCTTTCCATGTAAACATACCTTTATGGTGAATAAACAAAATTTAGTGTCTAGAACATGATTATTCTAATTTAAAAGATATTTATGTGTATGCATTATTAAGTTGTCTTCATTAAAGATACAGACATCACTTGTAGGACATACTGAGACAAAAGGAAGAATTGAAGGCAGAAGACACATGAGTTGTTGAGGGCCACCTTGGTAACTCGACGGAATATAAGCTATAGATACAATAATTATATATTTTGAACTTGTACGAAATTATCAGAGAATGAATTTTAAATATACTTACCTAGATATCCTGGGGTCATAAATTTAATAGAAATGTCTATATTACCACTTTACTAAGATAACATAATTCCTGTCTGCAATATATATATATATATATATATATATATATATATATATATATATATATATATATATATGAACATGTATACTATATATACATACATTTGGATATATATTTGGATATATATATAGTTTTCAAATATATATACATTTGGATATATATTTGGATATATATATAGTTTTCAAGACAGAGTTTCTCTGTATAACCCTGGCTGTCCTTTAACTCACTCTGTAGACCAGGTTGGCCTTGAACTTAGAAATCTGCCTGCAACTGTCTCCTAAGTGCTAAAATTAAAGGCATGTGCCACCACTGCCCGACTAAATATACATTCTTACACACACACAGAAAAGTGCAGCTTTCATTCCTTAACAAAGCAACTTCTTTTTCCAATAGAGAGAAAATATGACAGTTACAATAGATCAAAATGCAGAGAACAAGGGATTGATGATACCATGACATAATTCATCTATCAATGAAACAATTACTGCACCTAAGAATCCTGAATTAAGGTGAAAGGGAGGGCAGGGAAACATTACAAACAACAACTGTACTGTGAAACTGAATGACCTAGAAATGTCAGGTAACCTACTCCCATGAAGACTCATTAGGGCTTCCTAAGAAGACCTGAATTGTAAAATACCAATAGAAAGCTACCATGGAAGAGGGAATTCTAAAATTGATGCAACCCCAAACAAAGAACTAGAAGGAACTAGAGAATACTACAAGTGCATGAAAATATTCAATGTAAGAGGGTAACACCTGAATATGTTATCTAATATGAAGTGCTCTTTCACATAATCATATATACCTAAGTAACATTATCCCAACTAAACATACTGAATTTATATAACTTAGGCAGATAGATAGATAGATAGATAGATAGATAGATAGATAGATAGATAGATAGATAGATAGAGAGAGAGAGATAGATGAGATAGAAATAGAGATACACTTAATAACTATTAAAATTTCATAAATTTGAGAGAAATCAAAGACTGTGTACATAGCAACTCAATGATATGACTTCTCCTTATTAGAATCTTAGGTTCCTCACATGAAAAAAAATTTCATTAGACATGTGAGGAGGAAGGAATGAAATACACAAATTATCTGCTACATAAATATCAAAGCATCTGCTTTTATATTGAAAACACCCACATTTTATTTAATGGTATCTGTTTCTCCAGATAATATCTCCAAATATGTGGACCAAAAATATAGGTATCTTTGCTTGAACTTTGGTTAAGATGGAGGGCAGAAAAGATGTTTATTAAATGTTTATATTTTTAAACAAATAAACAAACATAGGCATTCTATAAGGAGACTAAGAAAGAACCTACCCAAACAAGAGCATCAATGAAAACAGCAACTTGAAAAAATTCATTATTAAATGAAGTATAAAATGTTTAAAATTTCTGAATACATAAATGTTTTTAAATATACAATCCCTATATTCCTATAGATATAAACCACTCCACTCTACATAAAGTGCTTATGCAGTATTTCCTAATTCTTATCCTTCTAGCAACTACATTATTTATAAAATTCTTTATAAATGCACTTTTAAAAAAAATTATCTTTAATCTTTTTTTATTTTTGCAATCCAGTTGTTGTTCTTCTCCCAGTCTGCCCTCCCACAGTTCCTCATCCCATTCCTCCTCCTCTATCTCCATGAGAAGGCTCCCTGAGGATGTCTTTACCTTGCAGCCCTACACCAAGACTCCCTACTCCCTGGGGCCTCTAGTTTCTGGAGGTTCAGGTGCCTCTTCTCTCATTGAGGACAGACCAGGCAGTCATCTGCTGTATACATGCCATGGGCCTTGGGTCAGATAGATGAGAATGCTGATCTTCCTATGGGGTGGTCCTCATCAGCTTCTACCAGCTTTCCACTAATTCATCCACGGGGGGGGGGCCCTGACTTCTATCCCTTAGTTGGGTGTAAGTATCTGCATCTCACCCATCTGCTTCTTGTGCCTCTCTGAGGACACAGACATGCTATGCTCCTGTCTATAAGTACACTATAGCATCAGTAATAGTGTCAGGTCTTGGAGGCTCCCCTTGAGGTGGATCCCAAATTGGGCCTGTCACTAAACCACCTTTCCCTCAGGCTCTTCTCCATTTTGTCCCTGGAGTTCTTTTAGACAAGAACAGTTCTGGGTCAGAATTTTTTACTGTGGCCTGGCAACCCCATCCTTCTGCTTGATGTCCTTACAGGAGTTGGACTCTAAAAGTTCCCTCTCCCTATTGCAGGGCATTTCATCTAAGGTCCTTCCCTTTGAGTCCTGAGAGTCTCTCACATCAAAAGTCACTGATACACTCAAAAGGGTTATCCTCTTGAATACCTCCCCCCTCTGAAGATTGCATATTTCCATTCAGCCTGCTGGCCAAGACCCATGGTTCTGCAGAAAAAATTCACTTTTTAAACCTCTCAATTGTGTCATTCATAGCATGGAACCATATAAAATAATCCACATTTATTTCTTGTTGGTCAGTTACAACTTACTCGACATCTTTGTTCCTATGACAAACTGCTTGTTATCCAACCTAGTAAAATGCTGATACAAGATGTCAAAATGTTTTTGAAAATTGTTAGTTGAAACTTACATTTTAAATGATGAAAATCCTATATCATTTCCAATAATCTGTATGGTTTATGTCATTTGCCATATAATGTTTAAGCTTTCCACATATAAAAATAGTTTTAACTATACATCCTTGTTTGCTGTCTACTGTTGTGACAATGATTATGACCAAAAAGGCAAGTATGGGAGGAAAGTGTCTATTTCAACTCAAAACTCACTCAAGCTTGAAGGGAAGTCAGGGTAGGAAATCAAAACAATCTGGAGGAAGAAACTGATGAAAAGGTCATGGAGGAATGCTGATTTCTGGCTTGCTTTTCATCGATTTCTCAGACTGCTCCTTCATACAAGTCTGAACCACCATTCCACAAATGACACTACCAAAAGTGAGTTGTGCCTACCCACATCAGTCATAAATCAATAAAATACTGCATAGACATACTGACTGCCCACTTATGTGGAGGTATTTTCTCAAGTGAAATTTCCTAATCCAAGATGATCCAAGCTTGTGCTAGTTGAAAAAAAAATCCTAACAAATGAGGTATTTAAAACTATAAAGTTCTACTTTAAGGAATATACATAAATATAAATCCTGTAATTAGATTACTTATTCTGAGATATTTAAAATGAATGAACTGTTATAAAATTAGTATTTGTTGTAACCATTTCTTGTGCTCAAGAAATCTACAGATAGTCATTAAAAGTCTCCCAACCAAGAAAAGCACAGGACAAGATGGTTTTAGTAAATAATTCTATCAAACCTTCAAAGACATGATACCAATACTATTCAAACTATTCCATAAAATACAAACAGAAGGAACACTACCCAGTTCACTCTATGATGCTGCAGTTACACTGAATATTCTCTCTTGGAGATGGAATGTTTTCTGTCTAATCATGAACTTTTCACAATTTCCTTTCATAGGTATTTCATAAGAGATTTTTCTTTTTATATTCTATTGTGCTTAATGTTCTAAATACATTATAAAAACAGGTAGAGAGCATATTACTTTTAGCTTCAGAAGATATCATGTATATTTAAGCATCATTAAACTATTATACATTATTTTGATGATTTAAAAATATGTCCATACTTAATTGTACATTTTGAAATAAATTTTATTTCTTTAAGAAAAAATAAAAATTAAAAAAGAAATCTACATTCATACAATTTTGTATCCAACAAACATGTTTTTACATGTTCTACATAGACTGGAAGATGCTTAGAGAGTACTGATCTTGAAAGGTGAAAGAACTTATTAAACACTATATTATAATTTTAAAATATATATATTTTTATGTAATTCAGACCTGAAGATTTACACATAAAATAAATTCTGGTAATCCATTTTCCCCTAAGATATGCAAGATGATCCACACAAATGAATCCCAGGTATGTACACTCTTGGTTTTCCTTCTTTGTACCTGCACTTCAGGCACTGGAGTACAGAGAGAGAAGCCTTTCTTGGCTTAGCATTGCCAAGAATCAGAACCCAGGAGTACACCGAGGGAAAAGCTGTTTTTGCAGCCTGTATGATCAAAAGCAGCAGTGTTCTCTCCAGAAGCAGAGAATCCCAAACCTTGACAAGAGAGAGAGAGTAATGGAATGCAGCAAGATGGAGGCAATCAATGTCTACAAGACTCTGGTGTGGGCCTTGGTGCTGGCATCTCTGCATCCTTGGGTCCTGTGTTGCATCTTCCTCTGATGTTTCCACAGGGAAAAAATGAGTAGGAGAAAAGTGACGTGTGACATAGCAAAAGGTATGAACCCAAAATCGGTGTTGGAAATGGAAACAGCGTACAAAGATATGTATTATTCAATATCAAGCTGTTAGTTATAGTTAAATTATATTCAGCGATTAAAATATTCTCAGGTGCCTTAATAACTATAATATTTAAGTACAAGAGAACCAAGGGCATTATCAATGTTCTTGTCATAACTTTATATATATATATATATTCATATATATATATTCATATATATATATATGAAAAATATATTTTTTCTTTTCTTTTTGTAATTAGATATATTCTCTATTAAAATTTCAAATGATTTCCCCTTCCTGTATCCCTCCTCCCCAAGAAACTCCCATAAGGCCTCTTCTATACCCTTGTTCCCCAATCAACCCCTTTCCACTTCCCTGTCCTGGTATTCCCCTTCACTGCTGCATTGAGCCTTTCCAGGACCAGGGGCCACTCCTTCATTCTTCTTGGGCATCATTTGACATGTGAATTGTTTCTTGGGTGTTCCAAACTTCTGGGCTAATATCCGCTTATCAGTGAGTGCATACCATGTGTGTTCTTTTGTGATTGGGTCACATCACACAGGATGACATTCTCCAGTTCCACCCACTTGCCTAAAATTTTCATGAATTCATTGTTTTTAATAGCTGAGTAGTATTCCATAGTGTAAATATACCACATTTTCTGTATCCGTTCCTCCTTTGAGGGACATCTGGGTTCTTTCCGACTTCTGGCTATTCTAAATAGGGCTGATATGAACATAGTGGAGCATGCATCCATATTACCTGTTGGAGAAACTTCTGGGTATATGCCCAGGAGTGGTATTGCTGGGTCCTATGTCCAGTTTTCTGAGGAACTGCCAAACTCATTTCCAGAGTGGTTTTACCAGCTTGCAATCCTACCAGCAATGGAGGAGTGTTCCTCTTTCTCCACATCTTTGCCAGCACCTGCTGTCTCCTTTGATCTTAGCCATTCTGACAGGTGTAAGATGAAATCTCAGGGTTGTTTTGATTTTCATTTCCCTGATGGCTAAGTATGTTGAACATTTCTTTAGGTGCTTCTCAGCTATTTGATATTCCTTGGTTGAAAATTCTTTGTTTAACTCTGAACCCCAATTTTAATAGGGTTATTTGGCTTTCAAGAGTCTACCTTCCTGAGTTGTTTGTATATCTTGGATATTAGCCCTCTGTCGTATGTAGGGTTGTTAAAGATCTTTTCCCAATTTGTTGGTTGCCATTTTGTCTTTTTGACTTTACAGAAACTTTGTAATTTTATGAGGACCCATTTGCCTGTATTTCTTTAAAGGAGTTATTTATGTCCTTCTTGAAGCCCTCCATTAGCATCATGAGCTGTGGTTTTAAGTCTTGCTTTTCTAGTGTGTTGGGATATCCACCACTTGCTCTTGCTGGAGAATTGGGTTTGGATGGAACCATATTGCCTTAATTTCTGTTAGTAATGTTCCTACATTTACCTTTTGCCATCTGGTTATCTCTGGTGTTAGTTTGTCCTGCTGTCACTGACTGGTGCATGTACCTCCTGTGTGCCTGTAGGCCTGTCTCAGCTTTCCCCTGGCACAGATTGCTGTAGGGCTGCCCAACTCCTGGATGTAGGTCTGAGCCCTGGCATACCGAGTGCAAGTGATCTTACACTCAGGTGTTCTCTGTGTTCCTGGCTGCAACAACCTGCTCAGTCACAGGAGAGATGTTGGCCTCCCCTCTACTAGTGGGACTCAATGCAGAGCATATATCCCCTAGCAGACTAGGTGCACAGATGGCTGTGGAGGCGCTTTCCAGCTCCTGGGTGCAGGTGGGGCCCTGGTGGGCCATGTCCGAAGCGATCTTCTACTCTGGTGATCCCTGTGTACCTGTCTGCGCCAATCTACACAGTCACAGTAGCAAAGATGCCAGAGCCTCACCTCTAAATGCAGAACTCCCTCTAACCGCGGGACTCCATGCAGGGCAGATGTCCCCTGGCAAGGTAGATGCACAGATGGCTGTGGTGCTGCCAAGCTCCTGGGTGCAGGTGGAGCCCTGGTGGGTCATGTCCCAAGCGATTTTCTACTCAGGTGATCCATGCATACCTGTCTGCATTTGTCTACACAGTCACAGAAGCAAAGATGGTGGCCCTGTCATAACTTTTTTAAATCTTACCTTTAAATAAAGGAAAATTGTGTTGAAAAAATTTGCTACCTTGAAAAACAAAAGATGTCGAGACTTGTAGCAAACCAGAGACTACTCTGGTTGAATGTTGTCCATATACTGTGTATGATGCCAAGAATTCTTCTAGTCATCTATTGTCCTGGGTAGAGCATATAAAGTCATCATCTCATTAATACTAACCACAGCAGTGCAGTTCTGGAGATGGCCAGAGCAGTGAGGATTGGATCCACTGAAGGGATCTTTCTTACCTTGACCAAGTCCATGATGTTCACCACTGCTAGGAATCCATTGCCAAAGGTGCCAATTATAAATTCCACACTCAGAATGACTACAAAAGTGATCTGTAGGGCACCACTCATCATCATTTGAATGCTTTCATTTCTATTGTAACTGCCTAAGATTCTTTAAAATATGCTGCTAAATGTTGTACACAGTCAATAAACAAAGCTCCATATCATGTTCCCTTAAAGAATGTACAGATCTAATTCCAAAGAAGCCATTAAGCCTTGCTAATGATTTCATTCTTTCCATCAGAAAACTTTTGTATTTCCACAGAGAGAAGAAGTAACCATCTTGATGTGGTGTGCATTGCACAGAGCATCCTAGAGACATTGCAAATTTTGGTGAAATACATGTTTTTCTCTTGTGATGAGAAGCAAATGATAATATATTTATTTGCATCACTTATTGTTTTGTTTATTTTTTCTTATATACATATGTTAATCTGCTAACATGAGTATTAGATAAATCTTATAAAAATGTCTATCCTTTATATAAGGCAGCAAAAATCTGAATTTCTACCTAGTAATTCTTTAGTAAAACATGACTTTAGAAATTTTTGATTGACAAATGGGACCTCATTAAATTACAAAGATTTTGCAAGGCAAGAGACACTGTCAAAAAGACAAAGCGGCAACCAACTAACTGGGAAATGATCTTTACCAACCCTACATCCTACAGAGGGCTAATATCTAATATATACAAAGAACTCAAGAAGTTAATTCCAGAGAGGTAAGTAACCCTATTACAAAATGGGGTACAGAGCTAAACAAAGAGTTCTCACCTGAAGACTATCTAATGGCTGAGAAGCACCTAAAGAATTGTTCATCATCCTTAGTCATTAGGGAAATGCAAATCAAAACAACCCTGAGATTCCATCTCATACCAGTCAGAATGGCTAAGATCAAAAACACAGGAGACAGCAGTTGTTGGTGAGGATGTGGAGAAAGAGGAACACTCCTCCACTGCTGGTGGGATTGCAAGCTGGTACAACCACTCTGGAAAGCAGTCTGGCGGTTCCTCAGAAAACTTTGCATGACACTCCCTGAGGATCCTGTTATACCACTCCTGGGCATATACCCAGAGGCTTTACCTGCATGCAATAAGGACACATGCTCCACTATGTTCATAGCAGCCTTATTTATAATAGTCAGAAGCTGGAAAGAACCCAGATGTCCCTCAACGGAGGAATGGATTCAGAAGATGTGGTATATTTACACAATGGAATACTACTCTGCAATTAAAAACAATGAATTCACGAAATTCCTAGGCAAATGGTCAGAACTTGAAAATATCATCCTTAGTGAGGTAACCCAATCACAAAAGAACACACATGGTATGTAGTCACTGATAAGGGGATATTAACCCAGAATCTCGGAATACCCTAGACACAATTCGCATATCAATAGATCTCCAAGAAGATGGAAGGAGAGACCCCTGGTCCTGGAAAGACTGGATGTAGGGGAATGCCAGGGCAGAGAAGCGAGAGGGGGTTGAATGGGGAAAAGAGGGAGGGAAGGGGACTTATGGGACTTTCAGGGAGGGAGGAAATGGGAAAGGGGAAATGATTTTGAATATAAATAAAAAAAATTAAAAAAAAGAAATTTTTGATTCAGCTAGGTTCCAAGCCTATGTACAGTGTGCAAATTAATTACTGCAAATTCACCACAACCCGAGAATATCATGAAAATCATTACTTTCCAAAAGTTCAGTACTGAGAAAATACATACTCATCATTTGCTTTTATGCAAAGGAATGCTCATGCCTTTTCCATGTATTTTTTATTTGAACACAAACCCATTCTCGCCACATCATTTTTTCTACTATTAAGCTTGTTTGAATCCTATAGCTCATGCATGGCACACTGATCATTTTTCAGATTCTGTTGTTTTAAAAATGTGCGTATAAGCAGGCTGAGAAAGAAGTAAGAGAAATAATACCCTTCACGATAGCCACAAACAATATTAAGTATCTTGGCGTGACTCTAACCAAACAAGTGAAAGATCTGTATGACAAGAACTTCAAGTCTCTGAAGAAAGAAATTGAAGAAGACCTCAGAAGATGGAAAAATCTGCCATGCTCATGGATTGGCAGGATTAATATAGTAAAAATTAGCATCTTACCAAAAGTAATACACAGATTCAATGCAATCCCCATCAAAATCCCAACTCAATTCATCATAGAGTTAGAAAGAGCAATTCAAAAATTCATCTGGAATAACAGAAAACCCAGAATAGCTAAAACTATTCTCAAGAGTAAAAGAACCTCTGGGGGAATCAGTATCCCGGACCTCAAGCTGTACTACAGAGCAATAGTGTTAAAAACTGCATGGTATTGGTACAGTAACAGACATGTAGATCAATGGAACAGAATTGAAGACCCAGTAATGAATCCACACTCCTATGGTCACTTGATCTTTGACAAAGGAGCTAAAACCATCCAGTGGAAAAAAGATAGCCTTTTCAACAAATGGTGCTGGCTCAGCTGGAAGTCAACATGCAGAAGAATGCAAATTGACCCATCCTTATCTCCTTGCACTAAGCTCAATTCTAAGTGGATCAAAGATCTCCACATAAAAACCAGACACACTGAAACTAATAGAAGGGAAACTAGGGAAGAACCTTGAACCTATGGGCACAGGGGAGAATTTCCTGAACAGAACTCCAATAGCTTATGCTCTAAGATCAAGTATAGACAAATGGGACCTCATTAAATTACAAAGTTTTTGCAAGGCAAAAGACACCATCAAAAAGACAAAGCGGCAACCAACTAACTGGGAAATGATCTTTACCAACCTTACATCCGACAGAGGGCTAATATCCAAGATATACAAAGAACTCAAGAAGTTAAACTCCAGAGAGGCAAGTAACCCTATTAAAAAATGGGGTACAGAGCTACACAAAGAGTTCTCACCTGAAGAATATCTAATGGCTGAGAAGCACCTAAAGAGATGTTCATCATCCTTAGTCATTAGGGAAATGCAAATCAAAACAACCCTGAGATTCCATCTCACACCAGTCAGGATGGCTAAGATCAAAAACACAGGAGACAGCAGTTGTTGGCGAGGATGTGGAGAAAGAGGAACACTCCTCCACTGCTGGTGGAATTGCAGGCTGGTACAACTACTCTGGAAAGCAGTCTGGCGGTTCCTCAGAAAACTGGGCATGACAGTCCCGGAGGATCCGGCTATACCACTCCTGGGCGTATACTCAGAGACTTTACCTGTATGCAATAAGGACACATGCTCCACTATGTTCATAGCAGCCTTATTTATAATAGCCAGAAGCTGGAAAGAACCCAGATGTCCCTCAACGGAGTAATGGATTCAGAAGATGTGGTATATCTACACAATGGAATACTACTCTGCAATTAAAAACCATGAATTCACGAAATTCCTAGGCAAATGGTCAGAACTTGAAAATATCATCCTTAGTGAGGTAACCCAATCACAAAAGAACACACATGGTATGCAGTCACTGATAAGGGGATATTGACCCCGAATCTCGGAATACCCCAGACACAATCCGCATATCAATAGATTTCTAAAAAGATGGAAGGAGAGACCCCTGGTCCTGGAAAGACTTGATGTAGGGGAACACCAGGACAGAGTAACGAGAGGGTTGAATGGAGAAAAGAGGGAGGGAAGGGGGCTTATGGGACTTTCAGGGAGGGAGGAAACGGGAAAGGGGAAGTGATTTGGAATGTAAATTAAAAAATAAAAAAAATGGGGTACAGAGCTAAACAAAGAGTTCTCATCTGAAGACTATCTAATGGCTGAGAAGCACCTAAAGAAAAGTTCATTAGTCATTAGGGAAATGAAATCAAAACAACCCTGAGATTCCACCTCACACCAGTCAGAATGGCTAAAATCAAAAACACAGGAGACAGCAGGTGTTGGTGAGGATGTGGAGAAAGAGGAACTCTCCTCCACTGCTGGTGGAATTGCAAGCTGGTACAACCACTCTGGAAAGCAGTCTGGCGGTTCCTCAGAAAAGTGGGCATGACACTCCCGGAGGATCCAGCTATACCACTCCTGGGCATATACCCAGAGGCTTCCTCTGCATGCACTAAGGACACATGCTCCACTATGTTCATAGTAGCCTTATTTATAGCCAGAAGCTGGAAAGAACTCAGATGTCCCTCAACGGAGGAATGGATTCAGAAAATGTGGTATATTTACACAATGGAATACTACTCTGCAATTAAAAACAATGAATTCACGAAATTCTTAGGCAAATGGTCCAAACTGGAAAATATCATCCTTAGTGAGGTAACACAATCACAAAGAACACACATGTTATGCAGTCACTAATAAGGGGATATTAACCCAGAATCGCGGAATACCCAAGGCACAATTCACATATCAATAGAATTCCAAGAAGATGTAATGAGACACCCCTGGTCCTGGAAAGACTGGATGTAGGGGAATACCAGGACAGAGAAGTGAGAGGGTGTTGAATGGGGAACAGGGGGAGGTAAGAGGGCTTATGGGACTTTCGGGGAGGAACCGGGAAAGGGGAAATCATTCGGAATGTAAATAAAAAAATTATAGAAAATAAAAAACAAGAAAAAATATTTTAATAATAATATTTTATTACTTTATTTTTGTGTTACATTTATACACAATGCAAATTTCAACTGATATTTCCCCCCAGGAAGCTGACTAATGTTGGACGTGACAGACCCAGATTGTATGACTATTCACAATATATTTCTAATGTACTTGGTTTGGTTGATTTATTTTGGTTTTGAGATTGTATTTTAATTTCAAAATTTCTGTATTCTCTTTCCTCCTTCCAAGAACTTGCAAATGCCCTTCCCCACTCTGTTTAAATTTGTGGCTTCTTTCATTCATTGATTGCTATTGCAAGCTTGTATGTATTTGTATGTGTATGTGTGTAGATAGATAGATAGATAGATAGATAGATAGATAGATAGATAGATAGATAGATAGATAGATAGATATAGATATATATAGAGAGAAATAATACTTATTTGTGTGTTTTTAAGATTATCATTCAGTACTAGAAAGCCATTGGTGTATTCTTCCCTGGGGCTACCAGGGATGCTACAGGCATTTAGATCTTTCTATACATTTGATGCTTTGTATGCTTTCCTAGTCTGTTGTGAAATGTTGGGGACTGGAGAAATGGCTCAGCATTTAAGAGCACTAACTGCTCTTCCACAGGTCTTGAGTTCAATTCCCAGCAACCACATGTTGGCTCACAATCATCTGTAATGGCATCTGATGCACTCTTCTGGTGTATCTGAAAACAGCTACAGTGTACTCATATAAATAAAATAAATAAATCTTTTTAAAAATGTATGCTTGTGTGCCCCTTGTTCAGCTGACATTTGGTTGGTCATTCTGGTAATTCTTTAAGGATAAAGCTTCTGGTGTTACTAAAAGACATGTCCTCAAAGCAAAGGTTGGCCCTCTGACTCTTACAGTATTTCCGTTGTACTTCCATAGTATTCTCTGGGTCTCAATGTTGACTTCTTTATAAATATACTCATTAGTACTGGGCTTCACAACTCTACATTTGTTTGGTTGTGATTTTCTGTACCCATACTCATCTGTTTTGAAGGTGTTTTCTTGATGACGAATGAAGGTTAAATTTTTTGAGTATATTAGCAAATGTTCTTATATTGTTGTCAGGGATTAAGCTGATTTAGTAAATCAGTTGTTGTAGATTCTTCTCCAGTAATCATGATTTTACTCAGTTAACTAGGGAGTAATTGGCCAAGTTTCCTTTACTAGGCATACTATCCCTATTGTTGAAAGGATGTTAGGTCCACTTACACAGAAATTGGTTACCACCAAGATATTTGTGCTACTACTGGACCAATAGAACTATTGTGCAGTGGTGGTTGCTGGTAATTGGTGTGATTTATAAGTGTCATAGTAAGACAGTATAATTACTTGCCTCACTCTTTTGTTTTTTTTTTTTTATTTTCTAAGGTTTTTTTTATTTACATTCCAAATCATTTCCCCTTTCCCGTTTCCTCCCTCCCCGAAAGTCCCATAAGCCCCCCTTCCCTCCCTCATGCCTCACTCTTTTGTAACCATGCCCAGTGAATTCGAGAACAATGAAACTAGTTGTCAGGGAGAAAAGAGACAGACTAGTTCCAACATTGAAGTTCTTGTTTCTAAAGTACATGGTATTGCCAGAAATTGGGACTTATAGTTCACCTCTAGGAATCAACCAATGGCAAAAGTTATAGGCTGTTTGTTCAGGAGTTTCTTTGAGAGCCCTGGCCAACAACTCAAAAGAATTGTCCTGGTTAATATTGGAGTTTTTGTCTCATGGTCATTGACTATTGGATGGAATACTATCAGGACACATAAGAAAAGTTCATTTAAAATATGGATAGAATATATATATATATATATATATATATATATATATACATACACATACACATATACATATATTCTGAATTAATTGCATTACAGATTTTCATAGAATAGCATGATTCTATCCCTATTGTGATTTTACATATCTAATTCCTCCTCATCCTCCAGTATTTACTCTGCTCTTCATTGCATAAAAGCTCTCCTTTTCCATTTTCCCTTTGAGATTACTTATATAATGCTGGTCTCCTTCATCCTCGTCCTACCTTCCTATGTACTACTCCTCCCAGCTTTGAAGCCCCACTTTTTCTTTTCCCCTATATGATCATCAGTTTTTCTGTGAACCGATCATCCCCAAGATTTTACATAAAGTACTCAGGAATATATTAGGGACCCGTGGTGTCCATGTCTTTGGCCCGGCACTTCAGACAAGGCAGCACAGAAACAGTGGCTTGTCTCAGCTTACTGTTTCCCAGAATCAGCACAACTGAGTGGCTTATAGGGAAAATTGCTCCAGAAATGTGGTCAAATAAAAGTCTTACTATTAACTTCATCAATCCAAGGTTCAAAATTCCCATTATAATGAAAAGTAAGTATATTGCATACAGCAGCAGGAAGGAGAGCCCAATTTGCAAGGCTTTCATGTGAGCCATGGTGCTGGCATGTCTAGGTTGTTTGGCATTGACCTGCATCTTCTTGTGATGCTTCCACAGTGAAAATATGAGCATGAGAAAAGCTACCAAGGAAATTGTGAAGGGAGTGAGCATGAACAGTGAGTTGATGGGTAAAAAAACATGGGATGAGTTGGTGATTAAGAAAATTTCCGTTGAGTTGGTGAATAAGAATTTTCTGGGAAACTGCGGTGAATTCGTCAAACTATAAGACATATTTCCTTCATAAACATCAATTGAGAAATGATCATACATCCCTAAAGATAAAATGTTTAAAGTCAAGAAAATCAGTGATACCAGCATTATCATTAAAACCACTTTTTTAACTCTCCGCTTTAGGTAAAGAAAAAAAGAGTTAGAAAAATTGGCTATCTTGAGAAAATAAAAGACACCAAGGCATGTAGCAAGCCAGATGCTAAAATGATAGTTCAGTACCCAGATAATAGCCAAAGTTGTAAGCATTTCTGATCTCATAGGCAAATGTGGAAACAGTATAAATAACAATACACAAACAAACACAGACCACACATGAATGAGTCTGGTAAGGGCCACAGCAGTGAGAATCTGATCCACTGTAGAGAGCCTTCTTCTCTTGACCCAGTCCACTATATTCACTAGTGCTATGAAGCCATTTCCTAAGATTCCTGATACTATTTCCATGTAGAAGGTGATTGAAAGAGTAAACAAATGGCTGTAGCTTATTTTCTGTGAGACCATGCTTCAATTTATGATGTCTCTGCTGCGTTTAAAAAAACTCTATATATTGGTCAATGAAAATTCAAAATACTTGTCCTTTAAAATCCCATTTACACATTACTGATTGGGAAATATCAAGTTTCTGTGGAACTGTTTCATAATTTCTCCATGAAAATCTTAGTTTTTTCTTCCAAAGAGATTAACTCTACTTCACTCGGTCTCTCACATCCAGTTTTCTGAAGCTGAATAAAATGCTGAATTCTCACATGCTAACCTACAAAAAAAATGATATATTTATTTGCATTATTTTCACTTTTGCCACATATACACATTTTAGTCAAACACCATGTGTTCTGATCAATGTTTAAAAAATTATACATATTTCAGTTACTCAGGTAATGATCTATGAATATTTTTGTTACACTAATGAATAAAAATGTTTATTATGCATACACACATAGGTTAACTTTATTTAGACATTGATCAAATTTTTTTGTACATAATACCTATATTGTTTAAAAATCTCTTTGGAGATCAATGTTCCTATGTTCATATTGCAGAAATTATACTGTTCATTTTAATTGATATAAACTCATATGGGCAATAACCCACATATATATATATGTATAACACATATGCACATGACACATATGCAGGTGAAACATGCACAAACACACATTCATGGAAAATCATCTCACTTATTTTTATTCTAATAAAAATCCTCACTGATTCAAAAATCTTGTATTTAGATCATGTTTAGTATCATAACAATTTTCCTGTATTATATTGTATTTATTGCAGAAGCTATAAATCTAGAGACTTACTCATGTCATACAAGTGTTCTACCTGACAACTTATACCTCTAACTATCTTTTTTACATTATATGTAAGTAAGCCTCACTGTGTTGCTCAGTCTTGCCTAAACATCAATCACTCTGTAGTCCTGACAAACCTTGAACTTGTAAACTTTGGTTCTCTTACATCAGCCTTACAGTTAGCTTGGATTGCAAACCTGTTTCCCCAGTGTATAACTTCCTTCATAGATTTTTTTTGTCAGTGTTCTACACATAATTCCAAGTTAGTACCACAGAGTATTAAGTGGAAATATTTAGCAATCTTTGAAATATTGCTCCATGTGTAGGAATGAAGTTTTTACATGGTCCCTGGATCTGTCTTTAAGGTAAATTAGTCCCTCAGCACAGGAAGAATCTCCCTCACTCTTACCTCTTCTTGTCCATAGACTTATGAGTTTATTACCTTGAAAGACCTGAAGTTTTCTATCTACCTTTTCTTAAATACTATTTACATCGTCTCTATAGCCATCACTTTGGGCACCAAGACAGATGAAGTATGATACACAATCTGGGCAAGATGGAAAGGAAAATGCATGGTTATAATCATCCTATTTAAAGAGTAATTAAAAGAAGATAGCATAATACATGCTACCATAAAACAGAAAAACAAGTGTCTTAGTTATCATATACAGCAGGGAATCTTAGAGAATTTTACTGTAAAGGACTTACTCTACACTCCTTATGGTCCTCTAAAAATACACTATGCAAAGACTGTCAGTCCTAAACAATTTAAAATTTATAAAGTACACTATAATTATGAGATAAATATATTGAGAATGAAATCAGGCCAGAATGCACAAGGTTTGAGGAAAAGGTAAAACTAGAAACAGACATACCACCAGCACAGAGACAGAATGGTCCTTGTTAGTTTTCTGTCAGTATAGTAAGATATCTGAATTAATTTACCTATCAGAAAGGAAATTTTGGTTCACACTTCCTGAAGTTTCAGCTCTTGATCCCTTGGCTCCATTGTTTTGTGGTCTGTGGTATGGCAGAACAGCAAAATAGTAGTGAGTCAAAACTGTTCCTGCCATGAGACCAACAAGTGAAGAATGAGAAAACACCAGTGAACCTTAATATCCCCTTTCATGGCATGCCTTTTATGACATACTTCCTTCTTCTAAGCTCCTCCTACTTCTTATAGGTTCTACATCTTTCTATAACACATCAGGTTAGTGACCCAGGCTGTAACTCATGGCCTTCCAGGGACATCTAACATAAATATGTAATGGTTCTTCTGGCTTAATTCCTCCAAGTAATTAGAATATGCTTTGAGAAGAATAATGCAAATGCAAGCATAGGGGCTAACTGTATAGAGTGGAAGCTGATGGCGGGAACTTCTTGAGTTTTTAGAAAAGGTACTGACTTAAGTAAGTTCTTGCTATAGTTCTCACTAAGGATGATGTCCTACAACTATGGCCCCTTTCACTCTATCTGGAAACATCTTATATATCCACTTGATATATAAGGAGTTGAAATACCACTCCTGTTTAAGGACAGTTATTTTCACACAAAATGAGAATGACTCCAAGGGTAATTTCTATTATTTGAAAAAGTCCAAATATGCAAGACAGCATTGAGGAGAACCATGTCATTATTCATTTGAGAACCAGCATTTTACTAAGAAGGAGTAGTCATGAATGAATTTCATGTTAGTTGTGTCATTATTGACAAGATTTATATACTGGCTATTGCAAACATAATTAATGTGGTGAATTACACATAACTTTCTGTGTATCTATAAACATTGATATTTCTTTCTAAAATTACAATTGTCTCTTTGTTGATATATTGTTACGTATAATCTCTGAACAACTTCTATATAAAATCTGTACAATTGAATAGAAAGGAAAAATTTATGTTTTCTTCTCTGAGGGATTTTTAGTAGTGTTGCTTTTAATTTTATCTTATACTGCTGAAGACAAAAATAAAATGTTATACAGTGCAAATACATTCATAGGACTAAAAATATCTAAATATGCAGAATCATAATGAGACAAATGAGGGTAATCACCTTGATGCTTAGTGCATCAGGTAAGGAAAATACATGAAAGCACAGTAATCAATAAGGTCTTCAGTAATCAATAAGAACTGTAAACACATTGATTAATTGAACCATGGAGGCTTAGTTATGATTAGGATGAACAGAAAAAAAGAAGAAAGAATTGGCTCAGGACACTTAGTGATCAGCTCTAAAATACAGAAGATGGTAATGTCCTGCCAACCTGATTTCATTCATTGCTGCCTACATGTCAAGGTTTTTCTGATGAACACATTGAAATTACATGACAAAAATACATAGGTTTATTAATGTGAAATATCTAAAGACCCGTGGTGTCTTAGCAGATAACAGTACTCAGCAGATAAGATTTATAATCACATTCTCTGGGACTAGCAGGCATGAGTTCTTGCATTAATTAAATATTTGAACACAAGAAATTTTGTAGTCTACTAAACAGAGTAGTGGTTTCTCAATGTCAGGTCCTCTCCCTCAAAAATTTGCATCCTGTTCAACCAAAGATATATCTAATGTACTTGTGTGTTTGGCTTAATCCTTCGTGTATAATTGAAATGTATTTTGGTAGCTAGCCAAGGTTTTATATTGCCCCTCATCTGTGGTATAAAAAGCCTTATTATAGGCAATACCTAAAGATCTTTATGCCTGTGAAATGTTCCTCTTCTATTATAGGGTCCATGCCACAGGGTTCTGAACAGAATCCCAGGATTCAATAATGCATAATCACTATATTCTCCAAGAAATAAGACTAATTGTTAAAACAGTCTTGAAATTACAGCAGTGTTGTCTCAGTATGACATTGTCTCAGTAGATACAGAAAAGGTACTAAGGTATTTGACAAACTTCTTCATAACTCCCTGATAAAAGTCCTAAAGGAATTAGATAAAAAGAATATTTCTCTACCTAAAAAAGGAGCGATATAACAGTGTTGTAGTCATTTTAACACAAAATACAACAAGACTGGAATACTACTACTGTTTTTTTGTTCCAGTATAAAATTTTAGAAAGCACAATATTTCAAGACAAAAAAATTCAAACAAGAAAAAAGCAGTTAAATTATTTACATTTCCAGATAGTGTAAGCCTATGCAGAAAAAACCCACTATATCCTCCAACAAGAAACTCTTAGATCTTACAAATATGTTCAACAGAGTAAACAGAAAAATCAGCACACATAAGCCAAAGGAATGGTATAAAGCCACAAAAATGGTGGCAAAAATTAATTCCATTTATATAAATTACTTTCAAGAAAATAATATACTTAGAAATACATCTAGTCAATGATATATAAGAACTCCTTAGTAGAATACTTTAAGACAGTAATTGAAGGAGACACCAGAAGATTAAAAGTCTCCCAAGTTCAGGGATAGGTAGAACAACATTATTAAAACAGCTGTATCTTCTAAAGCAAGTTATAGATGTGATGCAATCCTCTTCAGAACCCAAATTAAATTCTCAATAGAAGACCAATTTAAAATTCAACTGGAAACACAAATAACCCATATAATCAGAGCAATCATTAACAGAAAGCAGTGCAGATGTATCTGAACACACGGCGTAAAATTATATTATGGAGACCCATTAACAAAAAATAGCATATTACTGACATAAAAAGAAACATATAGACCAATAGAGAAGAAAAAACAATCAAGAAATGAACCCACACTCTAGTATGTAGTGATGAAAAGAGTAGTGAAATAAAGATGCATACAACTAGTTAGCCACAACTTAAAATGTCAAAAACCATAAATATCTTTGAGCAGCTAAAGAAAAATAGACAAATCACTTAGAGAAAGGCACAAAGTCTTCCTTTAAGAGACTCCATTAGAAAGACTGGATGTAGGGGAACGCCAGGACAGAGTAAGGAGAGGGGGTTGAATGGAGAAAAGAGGGAGGGAAGGGGGCTTATGGGAATTTAGGGGAGGGAGGAAATGGGAAAGGGGAAGTGATTTGGAATGTAAATTAAAAAAATAAAATAAAGTAAAAAAAAAAGAGACTCCATTAGCACATGAAATAATTCCAAATTTAACAAATGAGTTTATATGAAATTAAATAGTTTCTGCATCTCAAAGAAAACAATTTTCAGGGTTCATAGACTTTATTCAGAAAAGGGAAAAATTGCTCCAAACTACGTGTCAAATCAGGGATTACCAAAACACATTAAGATCTATAAAATGAATGTAGTTCCCCCAATCAAATAATCCAACCAACAAGACAAATGGGCTAAACACAGGTGGTCAATAAATGCTTGAATAACTATTCAACATCCTCAGAATCAGTGAAATGCAAATTCAAACTGCTTTGTGATTCAGTCTCACCCATTAGCATTCCTGTCTCAAGAAAACAAATGAGAGTAGATACTGTTGAAAACTGAAGACCCGGAGGAGTCTTTGCTTTCTATTAGTAGTGTGTAAACTGATTCAACCAGTAAGGAACCCCAGAGTGAATGTTCCTATATAACATTGAAATCATACAACCTTGCCAAACCACCATACAGTATAAAACTGAAGGCATGTAAATCAACATGCCACAAATATAGTTTCATATCCAGATTTATTGAAATACTAGTTAGCCTCTATGTGCATGAATGGAAAAAATGTGACAATATACACATTTTTAAGCAGTCACAAATTAATAGGATTATCATAATTTCAGGAAATTTAATGCAATTGGAGAGTACACTGAGAAAAATAAGCCAGATCTAGGAAAGCAATTACCACAAATTTTCTCTCAAGAATAGCATTTGTCTAGATTTAAGTTTACATGTATGTGAGATAAATAAGAGAATGCAATTGGATACATGATGCGAAAACAGAGAGGTAATTATGTGGGAATGGAAACTGGCAGAAGAGCTTCAAGGGAATAAAGGACAAGAATAAAAGAGAAATATGAATATTACCAATTAACAATGGCATATATTTGTTACAATGCCCTATAGAAGCCATTATTTCTGTGCCAATTAAACAATTTTTAAAAGTGAGTGAGAAATTCCACTTTTTGTATTAAATGTTCATCTAGAAGATACTACCAGGAAAATATCATTCACAGAAGACTTTGTAACACTCAGTTCTGAATGGTATCTCTTCATTCAACTTCTCCCCTCAGAGAGCAATGCAGAAGAGGAGATAGAAATATTGTAAGAGCCGGAGGTGATGGATGACTCCAAAAGACTTAGTGTATTTCAAATATAGCAGAACTGATGTACATACAAACTTACAGAGACTTCAACAGCACTCACAGGGCCTTTGCAACTAGCAGCTAGATGGGGGTCCCAGTACTTAAAATTGAATATAGATATGGAGAACCAATGTCAGTCAAGCACTGAGTATATCAACGATGTTTTAAAGCAGCTCCATGGCCTGGAGTAGTTGACAAACGTCAAATGAAATTCATGAATCTCTTGTGGAGTTCTTTTCTTTATTTTGTTTTGTTTTGTGGATGTTTTTTTGTCTTACTGGTTAAGAAGGTAGGTCCTTTCCACTAGAGCTTTCTCTGTCAAAGACCCAAGAAATAAGATGATGGTAGCATCTCTTTTCCTAAATCAGGAAAAATGAATAGCTTGAAGATGAAATGGTACCAGTAACCCATCAATCTAAGTGGTCTACATAAATTGACACCCCATCAGAGTTTCAACCTGCTATGAAGAAACAAAAAGTAGATCAGAGACCAAAGAAAGGAGATCATGTTTGGCACAGCCTTCCTGTGGACAATTTTGATGATAGCTGATGATAGTTTGACACAGCCTTGCTGCCTCAACTTCCTGGGATGCTTGCTCACATAGTAAGCAATGGGAAATGAAGCAGGGATGGAATGTCATGAAGAGTTTCCTAAAATAGTCATATTTGGCAAGTTCAAAATGTATCTCAGTTTGGTCTTCCATGTTACATTTTCTATATATTTATTTGACTATATTGGTTCATGTAAGTTTTGTTGTCTAGTAATGTTAGCTTGGCAACTTTAGGAAACAAAAGCCCTGAATTCCCAACAGAAGCAAAGGAATGACTTTTTTCTTTTTATTTCAGAAGACTTTATCAGAATTCTTCTGATAAAGTCAGCATTGTTCACAACATTATGAAAATATTAACAAAAATTTCAAATGCAAATTCTGTCATGAACCAGGTGAAACATCAATCAGAGATATACTGTTTGCTTTATATTTTCCCTAATTTACAGTTACTGGTATTAAAATTCAAGCTGAATTCTAATTTGCTAGCATGCAAATAAAGACACACTCTCTTTACTGTTTTGCAAGGTTTTGTCTTGTCTAGTATCTATGTAAAATGACTTCACCAAGTACAGATGACACTAGTAAAATTTTCAGACCCATTGTGTGGGAAATGAAGGGAAATATTAAAGTGGTATATGAGACTCCATCCTCAGAAGATGCCATATGTGTTCCTCAAACCCCATAGTTTACTTCAATAAATACATTGGCTCCATGAAGAAAAAAGCTAAAAATACACCTGTAGATTACTTCCTTACTAATTGTTTTCTGTTTCCTTTGGGATCTCCCAGAAAAAAAATTATTTCCCTGCAATTATCTTTCAATTTTTTGTAGTTATATTATTTACAATTAGTAAACACAAACATAAATACAACAACAGTAGAAACAACAACAAAATCAATAGCAGCACCAAAAGCATTCACATATTTCATCTGTTTCTTTAAAACAATTCTAGGCTTCTACAAGTTATGATAATTATCTGTAACTGCAAGTAAAAAAAGTTGTATTAAGCTATACATATGCTTCCTCCACAATCAAATATGCTGACAGATTCTTTTACTAATAATTTAAATTATATTTATTAATTTGTGTTTCTGTGTGTATTATATGTTTCCATGTATATATGAGTCTATGTATCTGTGTGTCTGTGTAGCTGTATCTTTGGTGTGTGTGCATATGTATGCTTGAGTGTGTGTAAAGATCATGGTGGGCATGTGAAGTTCAGATGGCAACTTAGAGGAGTTGTCTCTCTTCTATGTTTTGGTAGCTAGTGTTGGAACTCAGGTCCTCAGGATAGGAATCAAGTGTCTTTATTTGCTGAGCTATGTTGTTGGTATTTTCTACGAAGCATGTGACTTGTGACGGATTCTGCAGGACAGTCTAAGTCCTACCTATACTTAATATGTAAATGCTAATTAAACATTAAATTAGTTATATAAATTAATTTTAAATTAATGTTTGAAGGAATTTTATACTGAAATTCACTCCTGATCTTCCTGCCTCTGACTCCAGAGCAGTAGGGTCAACAGGCCTATAATCACCAAGCTCAGCTGATATTCTGGTCTTTTGCCACATATTTCAACTATTTTTCATTTATTTTCCATGTGACAGCTGTATATGAAATATATAAAATAAATAAAAATGTAAATGTATACTATACAGTCGTATTATATTACATATAATATATTTAATAAATATATACTGGTCTAAAATTTTGCTTTGGGAGATTTATTGACTATTTAATTTATATACCTTTCAGATGTTGTCCCTCTTCCCTGGTTTCCCTTCCACAAACTCCTCCCTCCCCTTTGTCTCTGTGATGGTGTCTCACCACTCTAGCATCCCCATAAGCTGGGAGATCAAGCCTCCACAGGACCAAGTGCTTCCCCTCTCATTGATGCCAGATTAGGCTGTCTTCTGCTACATATGTAGCTGGAGCCAAGGGTCTCTCCATGTATACCTTTTGTTTGGTGGTTTAGTCTGTGGGAGCTCTGGGTGGTCAGGTTAGTTGATATTATTATCCTTCCTATGTGGTTGCAATCCCCTTAAGCTCCTTCAATCCTTCCCCTGACCCATTCCACTGGGGTCCAAGACTCAGTCCAATGGTTGACTTGGAGTATCAGCATCTGTTATTGGTCAGGTGCAGGCAAAGTCTCTCAGGGGACAGCTACACCAGGCTGCTGTCATCAAGAGATTCCTGGCATCAGCAATAGTATTGAATTTGTATCTGTAGATGGGATGGACCCCTAGGTAGGGCGGTTTCGGGATTGTCTGTTATTCATTCTTAGCTACATTTTGTCCCTGGGTTTCCTTTGGACAGAAACAATTCTTGGCTAAAAATTTTGAGACCTTGAAGCACATGGGCACGGGGAAATTTCCTGAACAGAATACCCATAGCTTATGTTCTAAGATCAAGAATTGACAAATGGGACCTCATAAAATTACAAAGTTTCTGTATGGCAAAGGACTTGTCGATAGGACAAAATGGCAACCAACAAATTGGGAAAAGATCTTTTCCAACCCTACATCTGACACAGAGCTAATATCCAATATATACAAAGAACTCAAGAAGTTAGACTCCAGAGAACAAAATAACCTATTAAAAATGGAGTACAGAGCTAAACAATTCTCAACTGAGAAATATCAAATGACTGAGAAACATCTAAAGAAATGTTCAACATACTTAATCATCAGGGAAATGCAAATCAAAACAACCCTGAGATTTTCCAAGACTTTTAACTGAAGGGGTATTGTACATTGTCAAAACTTTTTCAGTAACTAATGAGATAGCATGTGTTTTATTTTTCCTTTGAGTTTTTTATATAGTGCTCTAAGTTGATGGATTTCCACATATTTAACCATCCCTGAATCCCTGGGATGAAGTCTACTGAATCATGGTGAATGATCAATTTGATGTGTTCTTAGATTTTGTTTGTGACAATTTTACTATTTTTCTTTCTATATTCCTAAGTGAAATTGGTCTGAAGTTCTCTTTTTTTGTTGAGTCCTTGTGTAGTTTTGGCATCAGTAATTGTGGCTTCATGGAATATATTAGGTAGTATTCCTTCTGTTTCTATTTTATGGACTGTTTTGAGGATTGTTGGTATTAGCTCTTCTTTGAAGGTCTCATAGTATTCTGCATAAAGCCATTTGGGCCTGGACTTTTATTGGTTGAGAGGTTTTTGAATTCTTCTATTTCTTTAGGGGATAATGGCATATTTGTATAGTTTTCCTGCTCTTGATTTAGTTTTGGTACATGGGATCTCTCTAGAAAATCATCCATTTCTTCCAGATCTTACAGTTTTGTTGAGTATAATCTATTATAGTAGGATCTGATGATATTTTGACTTTCCCCAGTTTCTATTGTTATACTTCCATTTTTTTTTCTGATTTTGTTTCAATACTCTCTTTGTGCCCTCTAGTTAGTTTGGCTAAGGGTTTATCTTATTGATTTTCTCAAAGAACTAGCTCCTAGTTTTGTTAACTCTTTGTATAGTTCTCTTTGTTTCTACTTGGCTGATTTCAGCCCTGAGTTTGCTTATTTCCTGTCATCTACTTCTCTTGGTGTATTTGCTTCTTTTTTTATTGGATATTTTATTTCTTTACATTTCAAATGTTATCCCCTTTCCCAGTTTCCCCTCTGGAAGCCACCTATCATATCCTCCCTCCCTTTGCTACTATGAGGGTGCTCACCTACCCATCTATTCACTTCTCCCTCCATGACCTGGCATTTCCCTACAGTGGTGCATGAAGCCTTTCCAGGACCAAGGGCTTCTCCTCCCATTGATATGCTGTTAAGCTGCTAGCATATGATCTCTCTAATTTCTTTATGAAGGCACTCAGATCTATGAATTTTCCTCTTAGGTTTCATATTCATTAAATTCTAAATAGTCTTTAATTTCATTTATTTGTTTCTTCCCTGACCAAGTTATCATTTCATAGAAGTTTGTTCAGCTTCCATGTGTATGTGGACCATCTGCTGTTTTTGAAGACCATACTTAGTTTGTGATGAAACAATAATTCAAGGGATTAACTCAATCTTCTTGTATCTGTTGATGCTTGTTTTATGTCTGATTATATAGTCAATTTTGAAGAAGTAACAAGAGGTGCCAAGAAGTAGGTACATTCTTTTGCTTTAGGGTGAAACGTTCTATAGATACCTGTTAAATCCATTTACTTCATAACTTTTGTTAGTTTGACTGTATCTCTATTTTGTTTCTGTTTCTATGATCTGCCCATTGATGAAAGTGGGATGTTGAAGTCTTCCACTATTATTGTGTGAGGTTCAATGTGTTCTTTCAGCTTTAATGTTTCTTTTACAAATGTGGGTACCCTTGCATTTGGGGCATAAATGTTCAGAATTGAGAGTTCACTTTGTTAGATTTTTCCTTTGATAAGAATATAGTATCTTTTCCATCTTTTTGACAACTTTCAGTTGAAAATCTATTTTATTAGGTATTAAAATGTCTACTCCAGCTTATTTTGGGGGACCCTTTGCTTGGAAATTTTTTCTAGCATTTTACTGTGAGGTAGTATCTGTCTTTGTCATTGAGGTTCATTTGTTGTATGCAGCAAAATGCTGGGTCATGTTTATGTATCCAGTCTGTTAGTCTATGTCATTTTATTGGGTAATTGAATCCATTGATATTCAGAAATATTAAGAACCAATGACTGTTGCTTCTTGTAATTTTTGTTGTTAGAGATAGAATTATGTTTGTGCAGCTCTCTTCTTTTGCTTTTATGTAAGACTATTTTCTTGCTTTTTCTTGGTTGTAGTTTTTCTTCTCGCATTGGAGTTTTCCATCTATCACTTTTGTAGGACTAGATTTGTAGAAACATATTGTTTAAATTTGGTTTGCCATGCAATATCTTGGTTTCTGCATCTATGGTAATTGAGAATATTGCTGGGTATAGTAGCCTGAGCTGACAATTTTGTTCTCTTATGGTTTGTATGACATCTGCCCAAGATCTTCTGGCTTTTAGAGGCTCTGTTGAGAAGTCTGGTGTAATTCTGATAGGTTTGTCTTTATATGTTTCTTGACATTTTCCCCCTTTAATATTCTTTCTTTGTTTTGTGCATTTGGTGTTTTAAGTATTATGTAATGGGAGGAATTTATTTTATTTTCTGCACCAATCTATTTGGTGTTCTCTAAGATTCTTGTAAGTTTAAGGGCATCTCTTTAGGAAAGTGAAGTTTTCTTCTATAATTTTGTTAAAGATGTTTACTGGCCTTTTGTGTTGGGAATCTTCACTCTCCTTTATACCTATTATTCTTAAGTTTGGTTTTTTCATTGTGTCCTGGATTTCTTGGATGTTTTGGGTTAGGAGCTTTTTTTTTTTTTTTGACTGTTGGTTCAATGGTTTCTATGGTATCTTCTATGCCTGAGATTCTCTCTTCTATCTCTTGTATTCTGTTAGTGATGCTAGCCTCTATGACTCCTGATCTCTTTCCTAGTTTTTCTATATTAAGGATTGTCTCCCTTCATGATATCTTTATTGTTTATATTTCCATTTTTATATCCTGGATAGTTATGTTCAATTCCTTCACCTGTTTCTTTATGTGTTCCTGCATCTCTTTAAGGAATTTATGTGTTTTGTCTTTAAGGGCTTCTACCTGTCTAGCTGTGGTCTCCTTTAAGGAAGTCATTTATGTCCTTCTTAAAGTCCTCTATCATCTCCATGAGATGGAATTTTCGATCAGAATATTGTTTTTCAGGTGCATTGGAATATCTAGGGCTTGCTGTGGTGGGAGAACTGGATCCTGGTGTTGCCAAGTAGCCTTGGTTTCTGTTGCTTATGTTCTTGTGCTTGCCAGTTGCCATCTGGCTTTCTTGGGTGTTAGCTGGCCTTTATGTCTCTGATGGGAGCCTGTCTCTCCTGTGAGTCTGTGAGCCTTAGTGTGTCAGAACTCCTACGGATCAAGCTGTCTCTGTATGTGATTGGGATGGAGAGGAGAGGAAGACAGGATCTGCTTCCAGGTGCAGATGGAAACCTGGAGGAGAAAAGCTGTGCTGTTTTATACTGACTAGTGTATCTCATTTAGAAACTTTATATGTGTTTTTGATTTATTCCTGTCCTAAGTTTGTTGGTAGTGTTTAACATTTTCCTTTATTCTAAACCTTTATTCTCTATCTCTCATTCATTTCCTCTCTCTGTCTCTCTTTCTCTCTGTCTCTGTCTCTCTCTATCTCTTTCTCTCTCTTTGTGTGTGTGTGTGTGTGTGTGTGTGTGTGTGTGTGTGTGTGTGAGTGTGTGTGCTTCTTTCACTTTTTTGTCTGTCTTTTCTAGATTGGTAGAATTGCTATTTAGTAGTTTACCCAACTTCTGTATTAAGAAATTTGCAAGTTCATTTATAAGCAGTAAGTAAGAGACACATATGTGTACTGTGATTGTCAGTAAAAATTGTTATTTCATTAATAAGCTAATGAGCATTATTAAATACTATTTATGTATCTGATTATTCACTTCATATGGAATTATTAATTTTACAAAGCATCAATTTTACTCTCACTTACACAAAACTAATGTTTCCTCTTTTACTTGGCTATTGATATCCTTCTAGTTTCATATGTCCTTTCAGTCCTATATATTTTTCTATATTAGTATTGCTAAGCTGAAAATTTGCCCAGTAGTCAATCCTACCAAGTTTCCTGGAAACTGCATCCCCTGGTTATGCCTACCCACATTGCCGAGGAACCTTCTACATCATATTTTACTAGCTGAGGCCTATCAATGAACCCTAAGAATAAACCTGCATGCTCTTGGCAGTAGATATGTCTCCTGTACCAGATGAGAAACCCATGTCTCCCCTATTTCATCAGCCTGCTTGAACCTCCTCCTGAGTGACTTTCCCTATTGCACCAGGAGCAAAAGTCCCAGGGTCTCCTCCACTGTGCTCTCCAAGTCTATATATACCTAGATTACAATATATATACAATATACACTTGGGATATTTCCTAGGAATGTGTTAAAAATGAAGAGAAGGCACCTAAAACAAACAAACAACAAATGACTCCACCTAAGTCTATCATGGTGGTTCGATGATTTTATTGTAGTAAGCATGTAACAAGCATCTTAGAAAACATGAATACAATTGACATAAATATAAAAATTCTGTTTCTTTTGTACATTTTCCCAAAATTTTGCAATTTTAAAATAAGTAGCTCTCTAGATGTTTCACTGAATCTGGGGACTGTTATCATCCACAGCCATCATTGTTCTCACTCTGTAATTATATCTTCATGCACTAAAGGATATATCTGTTCTGGACATGAGAAGCAATATCATACATTTGTGAGAACCATAATTCTTCAAGGACACAGTCACTGTATAAGTACAATGACAATCTGCTTTTAGCAATTACCAGCCCAAATTTTATTTGAAATCATTGGTTTTTCAACAATCTCTGAAAAATAATAAAAATGAAATAAACATTTACTTTTGATTAAGAAAGAAATATATGAACCATGTTAGAAGAGAAAATTTAGAAGACCAGCAATTAAAAGTACTTATTGCTCTTTCAGAGGACCTATATTTCATTCTCAACATCTACATGGCAGTTCACATTATCAATAATTCCAGATCCTAGGGATCTAATGCTCATTTCTGGCCTCCACAGGCACTATATTCTCATAGAGACTTATTTGTGAAAAGAGCAATGCAGAAGGAAGATTACTTTCTAAGAATTTACAGGATTGAGACATATTTCATGTCTAACAGCAATGAGCACAGGGGATGTGACTGCATAGCTATAATCAGATATCAAGCTTCCCTTCTCAAATTAATTTAAACTGTTTATCCATTTAAGTACATTTATTCATTTTTATTTACTATTGATTTAGCATTATAGCCAATACTAACACTATATACACAAAAATTCATGTAGATTACTTGTAAACCAGTCTAAATTACTCTAAATCTCTATTTCTGTGATAAATTGGTTTATGATCATAGAAGGCAGTCATTATTGACCTGTGGATAGTGATCTTCAATGTGACCTCCTAAAAGTATTGCAAAACAAGTAATTCTGATGGTCTTTGGAACTGAGAAACTGCTTCCCTAGCTCTATGCCAATATAGGAGTACCCAGAACTGCACTTAAAGGTAGCAGCACTACAAAGGTTTAGAACCACTGATAAAAACTAAAACAAAACCAAAAATTCATCACTGAGGTATTCAATTAAGATACACCCAAGTGAATTATTTGTTATTCTTGAAAATAAAACCAAAATAAAATAAAATGGGTCATATAGATAAAGGTATGTAGAGAAATAAGAGTATAAGACTCAGTGATATTACATTTAAATAATTCTTATTTCCCAAAATAAATAATATAAGTATGATCTGGAATAAACTGAAAGGGTTTTTATAAAAAAATAAATTATTTATTATCAGTATCTGGCAGATATCTTTCATGGTGAACTATAGAGGAAAGAATACAACACTGTGGCATTAGTTCCATCTCCCATACTACCTAAAGAGGAAGAAGATAATTCAGTAGGTAAAGACACTTGCTATTTGGCACAGATTTTTTTTTTCATTTTCTAAATTGATCTTTGCCTGCGATATTGAATAATTATATCTGTATGCCCAATAAAATATAGGCCAAACCTATATTGTATACTCAATTTCTAGATATTTGTCTATATTATAAATCATTCTTATGTGATAGAATGGAATGATTTTGAATTTCTTGGCTCAATTGTATTATAAACCTGTCTCATATGTTGATCGTTAATCATTTTTCAATTATTAAAAGTATAATGATTGATATAAAACTTATATTGATATCATTCTTATGTGTAAATCATCCTCATGCACTTCTTGGTCTGGCAATATGCATAATTTCTCCTTTTCTACAAAGCTAGACTGTGTTTGGATAGTAATTTACATAGAATTGTCTAAACTTCATAAAGTTACATATGATTGAAAAATATTTACGAAGTATAAATTTACACATATAAACATCCATTATCACTAAATCTACCCACACCCCTTCAGTCTTGTTTTACTTCAGGTGTTGTTTCCTCATGAATTTGACTCCTTTTCCATCTATCTTTCATTCCCCACATTTCTCACTTTCTGTGGCCCTTCCAGACAGCAAGGTCTGAAAAAGAGACATGAATACAGAACACCTATCCACTGTTGTATTATACATGAACTAGGCCCACTCTACTTGCCGAAGCCTCTTATCCAGGATTGTTCATGGACCCATTGAAACACCCACTATAGCCAGACTACCAGAACAATTCATTCTCATCTCTAGTTAGATGAAATCAGCTAGCCTTATGGCACAGCACCTTCCACATTCTCTACTCTCCTACCACATACCTCAAAACAATAAAACAAAAAAAACAAAAAACAAAAAAAAACATGTTTTGCTTTCCATGACAGACTGATGCTTCTTTTCATACCCTACAGTGCTGCCTGTGGAGTCACAGTCAGCAAGGTTCTCTCTCTATGTCTCCAATGAATCCTTTGTCAGAAGGATCATGGCCTATAAGATTCATAATTTGGATTCCTTTCTAAACTCCAGTTCTTATTAACTGATTTTTTTCTAGAATGTGGAAAAGGATCTCTAATGTTTTAGAAACCCTTATTCTCTGTGTTTGTACTTACACCTTAGCCACAATATCACAGAAAGAGAGGCATGCCTCAGCTTACTGTTTCCAAGAATCAGGACACAGGAGTGGCCTGAGGGAAAAGCTACTCCTACAATCCGTAAAAGATGAGAAAGAAGATTTGTAGGTCGAGCGTTAATATTCAAAGACTCTGAAAGAAGTGACATAAAAAACACAGTATATAATAACAGAAAGATGACCACAGTTTGCAAGCCTTTTATGTGGGCCACTGTGCTGACATCTCTGGAGCCTGTGGCATTGTGATACATGTTTTTCACATGCCTCCACAAGGAGAAGATGAGCAGAAGAAACATTGTCAGGGACACAGTGAATGGGATGAGTGTAAACAGAGTGCCAATGAATAAAAAGAGCCCATAAGCTTTTAAAGTGTTATTTGTATTACAGTCCTGGAGTATGTTTACTTGAAGTCTCTTAGTGAATATGTTTATGACTATAATGTTTATGAACAAGATTATCAGAGACACCACCAATGTCATTGAAACCACTTTTTTAACTTTATATTTGAGAGCAAGAAAAATGGAGTTTGAGAAATTGGCTATCTTGAGAAAATAAAAGATGCTGAGGCATGTTGCAAACCAGACACTGAAATGATTGGTCACTATCCAGGAAATAGAAAGGAGTTTTATCAATCTCATTTCCAATGAAGCTGAGTCCAATAACAATAATAAAAATCCTATGATTAGTGACAATACAAAAGCAGTCCTGGAGATGGCCAGAGCCATGTAGATCTTATCCACTGCAGAGATCTTTCCTTTTTTAACCCAGTCTATAATGTTGACCAGAGCTATAAATACATTTCCTAAAATCCCTATGATGAGCTCCAGACTTAACGTTAATCGTAGAATAGCCTTCATTGTCATCACCATGATGATCTAACTTCTTCTGAACTACTAAAGATATATTAATACAATCTTCTAAAATGTTGTATCTGATTTTTAACATTATCACTTTCTGAACTCTCGTAGACAATGTTAATCAAGGGCCAAATTTCACTAATGAAATGGTTTATGTGCTCCACACACATGCAAAGATTTTGTTGTCAAAGACAGCCCAGCTGAACTTCTTCCAGATGCCCCATGGCCTCTGTAGAGCAGCATGAAGCCCTCTGAAGTTGCTGCAGAAAGAAAAATTAAATTTTCATATGTTGCTATTAAAATGAAATTATACTTATTTTCATTATTTTGTTTGTTTGTTTTGCTAAATCTACATATTTTAATCTGGGTACCTTTTTTTCTGGATAACTAATATTATAGAATTCCATCTCACAGTAAAGAAACAAAAATCTGGATTCACATATAAAATAATAAGCTCATCAAATAAAACAAAGTGCTGTACATACAAAGTGTTATGTATGTTTTCCAAAGTTCTTTCTACATATTGTCAATTACCTACTAAATAATGGAAACCTTTAATTCTCAAATTCTTAGTAGTGAAGATTTTAATGTTTTCATGTTTTATAAGGTCATCATTCACACCTATGAATGTAATATAAATATATACTAATAAATACAAAAGAGTATTTCTATTTAAATCATCATTCTCAGTTCAAACAATTAAGTTTAACCTTTACTGTGCATCTACATCAAGCTAGATGCTGTAATAGCTAGTGGGACATTGTGTAAAATAACTTACAATTATTGTTGAGGCAATAGTAATAAACATTTGTAAATTTGTGAGTTTTATATCTATGAGAAAAAGAAACATAAGCATTTTCCCACAATGCTAAAAAACTAAGAGTAAAAGACTTTGCCCCCATTGAAAGGATCTTCACAATTCTCTCTCCCTTTGTTAGTGCATCTGATTTCTCTGCCATCCCCAAGGAGATTCAGACATTATCTATTTCATCCACTTTGAATCAAAAACTGTGCCACTAACCTCACTATATGCATCACGTTGGATGACACACTGCTTAGACAATCTGGAGAATAAGGTGAGCCTTCAGGTCTTTCTTCAAGAGCTAAAGGATGCTTCAAAATACAACAAAAGGATCAAAGCTAATAAGAAAATATTTAGTAACATTTTAGAAAACACCGTAGCATGGTGCATATGGCTAAATCCAACCTGGCACTAAAAAGGCTGATATAGGAAATGAAGTCCAAATCTAGTCTGGGCTGCACAACAAGTTATTGTCTAAACACAATAACATCACCATTATCATCAACAACTACAACAACTTATGCATATGGCCAAAGAAAATGAGCTTCTCCAGCATTATCACAATCTCAGTCTCAAAAATGGTAGATAGGTAGATAGATAGATAGATAGATAGATAGATAGATAGATAGATAGATAGATAGATAGATAGATAGATAGATAGATACATAGATAGATAGATAGATAGATAGATAGATAGATAGATAGATAGATAGATAGATAGATAGATAGATAGATAGATACATAGATAGATAGATACATAGATACATAGATACATAGATACATAGATACATAGATAGATACATAGAAAGGTAGTTAGGTAGATAGATGATAGATACATACATACAAACATACATACATACATAGACAGACAGACAGACAAACAAAGATAAAACAAAAACCCCACAAGACATGCTAGGGAGGTAAATTAGGCCAGTTACTGAAACAAATTAAGGGAAATTTATAAGCATGAAAGATAATAGAAATGTAATCTTATCATCAGTGTAACAGAAAAAAAAATGTCTTTTTGTTAGAACTCCTTCCATATAGCAAAAATGAGGACAAGGGCAATGCAAAACACCCTGCCAGTAAGCCTCTGTGGAGTAGGTTTTGCTATTGGAACTTCAGGTCTTTTAAAAATTGACACAATTTGTGTCTATCTTGAGATAGTGACACAAAGCCCAGGTATTTTCCTGAGTCCAGGCCTACCCCTGTACTTTCCATTATACACAGGAAACACTTGAGACTCTACCTGAACAGTAGAACCAAGGAAAGATGGTCTATTCCAGACAGGAGAATGTGAGAGTGGCCCAATTCCCACATATTTCATCTAAAAGACTCTAACTGAATAATGACTGATCATTATTTGGACATGGGGTGCCTCTATGAATGTCTTTGCAATGTGGCATATACATGGAAATTAGTGCAATTATGATGTTTTTTATTTTACTACTGATATTCTACATGCTGATTCTACCAAACACAAACAATTTAAAAGGATTTAACAAAAAATATTTTAAAAATTTAAAAATTTTAAAAAAACTCCATCTCTGTGTTTACGTCATTATGTTTAAAATAATAACCCATTAATTGTGTGTTTTCAGTATCTACATTCTCCAAAGATAAAGGTACATTATATTCTGGATCACAACCACTACAATTTATTTTAAGAGATTAAGTAAGTAAATTATTATTGAGACTTCAATCTTTCTATATTTTATTATCTTAAATTTTTGTATTATTTTTGATGTCATAATATAATTAAGTCATCCCTCGTCATTTCTTCAGTCCAAACCATCCTATATAGCCATCTCTACTTTCTCTAAAATTCATGACCTCCTTTTTCATTATTTATTGTAATATGCATGAATATATGAATGTATATATATATATATACATGATAGATGTTGATAGAGAGTGATAGATATAGATAGAAAAATGAATGGAACAATTATTAATGGACATCGTGATTAAAAGGTAGATAGATAGAATGATAGATAGATAGATAGATAGATAGATAGATAGATAGATAGACAGACAGACAGACAGACAGACAGACAGATAGATAGAATGATAGATAGATAGATGATAGATAGATAGATAGATAGATAGATAGATAGATAGATAGATAGAATGATTGATAGATAGATAGATAGATAGATAGATAGATAGATAGATAGATAGATAGATAGATAGAATGATAGATAGATAGAATGATAGATAGATAGATAGATAGATAGATAGATAGATAGATAGATAGATAGATAGATAGATAGATAGATAGATAGATAGATAATATTACATACGTGAAAGATTAATAATTTTGGACAGCCTGCCTAGTTCATCTATAGAAGTGATATATAAATATGTTTCTCAGAAAGAAGATGGTATATAGTCTTCATTAAGGTCAGCATAACTTTCTACAATTTGTAAAACTGAGCTTGTGTTTTCTCTGATATTCACGTTTTAGGGAAAAGAAGAACCATCAAGAAGTTTAGTGTTGTCCTCAATGGACAAAGGTGAGAACCAAGAAAAGACAGTATCCTAGAGATGAGTCTCCTCTCTTTCTTCTTTCTGTGAGTCCCTCAGGATGATACAGAACAGAAGCAATAGAGACTCACTGATGAGTCTGCTAAGGTCAGAGTAAGGCAAGTGGAGAGAGTAAGCAGTAAATGGAGTCAGATTCATATACTTGAACATGTAGTCAAAGAGACTTTAAAGTCTTAAAAGAGAAAAAATAATGAGATGGGCAATTGCTATAGTGAGTGCAAGGAAAGCTTCATCCACACCGTAAGAATCAGTCTATTATAAAAGGAAAGCATAGCTGGAAAAATTAATCCTAGAGATTACTCTGGAAAGAAATCCAAAAGTCTAACTAGCTCCATAGTTAAGACTAAGCCAGTTAAAAGAACCAGATGTGAAACTTAGAACAAGTCTCATCTTTGATGGAAGTTAATTTAGATGTTAAGGTGAATATGGTGAATCAAGGATCATGAAGTATCTGTTCATTGTTCCTAAAGAGCTGAAGATATTACCAGAAAGTCGTTTCTTAAAGAGAGGACATACATCAATACCCTCTGATACTATTAGGAATGGGTATAGCCGCATGTGGCTACTGAGCTGCTGACTATCTATTAGTGGATGTTTAATTTCAAAATATCAACACAGTTTATATTGTTTCTAAGAAAAACAATATTACACTATATTGTTTTGGTTTTGGTTTCGTTTTTGTTGTGGTAAGGGTTACATTCTTTTCCTTGGTTTTCTTTCCTTTTTGGTGTGTGTGTGTGTGTGTGTGTGTGTGTGTGTGTGTGTGTGTGTGTGTGTGTGTGTTGTGTGTGTGTGTGTGTGTGTGTGTGTGTGTATTGAGTCTATTTACCAAGGAAATTAAACCCAGAGTCTCACATATGCTAAATTCATGCTCTACCTAACCAATTTCTCTATCAACAGTTCTTGGCTTAATATTTTGCAAAATATCATGCTAATTCAATATCTAATTATCACTGATGACTTCTAAGTAGAAAGTTTTCAAAATAACAGAAAATAGTACAAAATAAAATAAAACTCAAATCAATAAAATTAGAGGAAAACAGGGGAATGTTACAACATTTTTCGATAGAATCCAGATGGCCATTATGGAACACTTTAAAAGTGTTACATACAAAAATTAGAAAATACATTACACAAATTAGAAAATATTGGAAAAGTGAATCATATCATCAAAGTATATGACTCACCAAAATAAAATCAAGGTGTTAATATCTATTTAACTATTTATGACAAAAACAAGTCTGAAGATTGAATTATAATAACTATTTCACAAATAGTGCCTTTATCAGAACAAATCATTACAGAGGTTCTTTTTTTTATGTTCAAGGAGGTGATTTATTCAGTGCACCAAAAGTAATTTGCAGAAACATTAGAATGAAAATGGAGGTAAAAGAAACTGGAAAGTGATTATTATAGTGTTAAATGATGAATCTTCATAACTTTATCTAAAACAAAATCCTCTCGTGACATTCTACTAACAAAAGATTTCAAACTATGCTACGGTTTTCAAGACTTTTGTCTGACTGCCTCCCTCTTACTAGCTGCCAACATATTTGTTGGTTGCAATCATGGAAGGAAGGCTGTTAACTATTGTTTCAAAGTTTTCGTATGTGCTATTATAGGCAATTTTATTACACAGTTGTCCTGGATCAGAGATCAAGTTATCTGCATAAAGTTATGGGAAAATTTTAATGCCTTGTCCCAAAACTTCAATTAAGAAAGGAAGAAAGACAACACTAAAAAATACTTTCAGCTAGGGTTAGTATAATACGATAATCAGAAATTGATACAACAAAAAAGAACACTGAAGACCAATTTCTTCAGTGAAAACAGGTTAATTCCATCTAAGTCATGTTCAAAAGTCTTCTCAGAAGACAGTAGAGGATAAGAGATATTTAGTTCAAATCAGTCATGGCTTCTTTCCATATTAGAGGTCAGTCTGACATACGTGAGTCACTGTCTAAAAAATAATAACAAACAAACAACAACAACAAAACCAAAACGTATTCACTCAATTGTATAACATGACCAAATCGGTTTCATTGTTAAGATATAAAGTTGGTTCAACACATAGAATTAGTTGAGTATAGTACAACACACAAAAATTTAAAAATATCAATTATATCATGTCAATAGATACAGAGAGGGCATTCATCATCCCCTCCTAATTAAAATCTTGAAGAATTAGGAATAGAAGTCTTATATATATAAAACTCCTATGGAGGCTCAATGACCTAGTTTTAGGGACATACTAGGACAGTAAGGTAGGAGAAGGTGGGTGGATGGGTGGGTGGGGAAGCACCCTCATAGTAGTAGGTGTGAGGGAAGATGGGATAGGGGGTTTGAGGAGGGGAAACCAGGAAGAAGGATAACATTTGAAATGTAAATAAAAAAATAATCAATTTTTAAAAATCTACTTCAATAAAAACTGATAAATACAATTTTTGTAGCTAGACATGGAATCTAATAACAAAACAAAATTGAAGACGCAATTATGACCCATCCATCTTCATCCCCATTATAGACATGAATAATGTCCAAGCATTTCATGCAATAAATTATCTATTATTCTTCAATTATCTTTATAATAGTAATGAAACAAATTAATTTTACCAGAGCTTGTTACTATTCAGTCTTATCGTATGCACATTTTCATAAAAGAGTCTCTGTTTATTTGTATTAAATGTTAACAGAGAATTCATGAGAACATAAAATCTACCTCAAACATTCATCTTAGCTATTTGGAGTAGAACTGATTGTTGTTGCCTTCCAAATTAATTGGATTCAATATATAAATTAACAGGATTTAAATTAGACTAAACATCAGCAATATTTTGTTAAGATAAGCTACCAATGATACAAATTATAAAACACTATCATAAATCCTGACAAGGAAAATATACATTATGGAAATGAAGTATAATTGATATTATGATTCTGAAATATCTACCATATCTTATATGATGGATTGCTTGTGTTGGAAAAATGTATGTTATTTTTATATTCATTGTTGATTCAAATGTGCAATGCTTCTATTCACAAACCTTCATACACATTTAATGTGGGGCAGTGGACTGTGACAAGAAACTTGGTAAGGTTCAGGGGGTTGGAAGCCCTGTCCAGAACCTCTGGGAGGATGTTAGAGTTTCACCTGCTTCTGAACAGGCTCCTGTCAGGTGACCACAGTTCCCCCTGAAGAGAATCATGTCTATGAATCTCATAGGGCCAGTGCCCCAAAGCCCCTCCAGATGCAGATGAGACATCCCTAACATCTTAGATCAAGCCAATAGAAAGCATCTACTGTCAGACCACAACCCACAACAAAAATGTATATAAAATCTAGTCAGAAGGAATAAAGGTGTGTGTGAATTACTTCATCACCTGAGAACATCTGTCCTCTAAGGTTTGTAACACTTCCAGGAGAAGAAAGCACTCTCCCAAAGCTGTTGAAGCTGGAAGCTCCTCTGCTTCAGAGCAGTAGCACTTTCCTCCACCTTCTCATGCCTCTCCCCTTTGCTTTAAAGTTTCTGCTGGGCCAGAGATTTCTGCCCACAACATCTGGTACACATACGTACAATTGACAATTTAATACTTTTAGTTAATAAACTTGTCCAAAACTAAAGCTTTAGAAATCACTCATATTCAAATAGTTTTGGGGAAAAAATGGTAGGTAGCATAAGATATTAGAGGCTGAACAAATGTGACTTCATTTTCAAGATATTCCAATCTTAGTTTATTCTTTTATATTTGTGGAATGCAGTGTTTTGCCTGCATAGACACCTGTGCACTATGTGCTAGCTACACACACATAGGTCAGAAAAGTCTTCAGATATCATGAAACTAGAAGTAGAGACAGTCGTGATCCAGGATCTAGGTGCTAGGAATTAATATGAGTCCTCTGGAAAAGAAGCCTGAGCTGCTTAAATGCTGAGCCATCTCTTCAGCCTGGATCAGACTTGGTGTCTGAGGCAGCATAGGGGGAGGCATGCCATGTCTTGATGATCCTGATATTGGCCTATGAACTCTCTTAAAAGTTTCCATTTTCAGCAAGAGTCTTGCTAGCCACTGAGAAAACAAACATGGATGTCCCAGCTTCTTTTCTAAATTATAACAACAAACAGCTTAAAATGAAAAGTATAAATATCCTGATAACAAAGGTAGGCCATTCTGCTTGGGAAAATCACAGCTCTGACCTGAGATGATTTCTCAAAATACCATCTGACAAACAGCAAGAAGAGAGAGATTTCAATTTGTAAGGACTTCTGTGAACCACAGTCCTGAGAGCAGGTGTCTCATCTTATTAAGGTATTTGCACTTGGAATAAGTTAACAGTTAGAAACATCAGGATGCAATGAAGTTATATTTGACTGGTTTACAGTACTCTTCATTTAGTTCTTCCATGTCATATTTCCCCATTTTCACTTACCTTCATTGTTTTATACATGTTTACCATGAAAAGATTAAAAAGCACCAAAGTCAGAATAGCAGGATGGACCAGTGGCCACCTGCTTACTCTTCAAAAATAGGGTATTGAGTTTGCATTTTCCACACCCATGTTAAGGACGGGTACAATAGTAAATCAATACATCTCTGCTCTGGCACGTAGAGAGAGACAGCTCCTGGTTTTATTCAGCCTGCCATCTTAGGAAGTCAGTGAATTTGAATTTTAGAGAAGAAATCCTATCAAAAAACAGTGTGAAGAGCCAATGTCTGCATCTGCTACAAGCACAGGCATTTACTTGAACATATGTACCACATACAACAATAACAAAAAGATGAAGAAAAATACAAATTCCCCAAACTTATCAACAAGGAGGACACCTATATTATCTCTTTAGGTGAAAAAGTATGTGAATAAAGAAGTTCGCAATCATGAACCAATAAGTTTAGCACCATAATGGGTGTTATAAAATTACTTTCCACATAGACAGGAAGAACATTCCCTTTCACTCATCATTATATTAACCTAGATGAAGCAGACTTAAATAATAGGATATTAACTTTCTCAAAGCAAGGCAATTCAGAAGACAGCCAAAACAGTAAGAATTCACAGGAGAAGGTACTGTCTCTGACTTTTTTCTACTTGTGACACACCTTTCTTCCCATTGGGTTTCCTTGTCTAGCCTTGATGTGACGTTATGTGCCTGTTCTTATTGTAAGTTGTTATGCTGCACTGGGTTGATGTTCCTGGAAGAGCTGTTCTTTTCTGAGGGCAGATAGAGATAATGTGGATTTGGGGAAAATAGGAGTTTGAGGGAGGACACTGGAGTAAGTGTGAAAGGAGAAATGGTGTAAGGAAGTAATATATGAGAGGAGAATAAAAAATCATCATGATGTGGTCTATAATTTCTGTATAGGTTAGGAAATATAGATTACAGATTACATGGAGACATTGGCATAATTTCCTAAACCATAGTCTGCAATTTAGATGGAAGTAGGATGATTATAAGGTGAGTCACAAGGTAGACATAACTTAGTGAGATTTATAATCTTCTAGCAAAAATGTTACCAGTAGATGGTTTCTGTATGGACAGTGAATTTCTTGATCCTTTTGTACTCTCTTGACAATGTAATGAAGGAATGCAACATTAACTAAAACAATATTAACTAAACATTAACTCAATACCAGCTTTATATACTGTAAGTAACACTAATGCATAACCTTACTATAAGCTGCAACTTTCCATTGCTGATAATGAATTTAAAGCTGAATTCTCATTTGCTCAAATTCAAATAAATGTTTCTTCTTTTCCCCTGTTTTGAATAATTTTGCCTTTTCAATACTCTATGTAGTTTGAATTAATCAAGTTTACATGTCAGCTAATAAAATTTAAAAACTAATGGCATCCAAATGGAAATAATCAAAACATTCAAAATTGTGACCAATTCTGTTTTTTAATAAGTTTTGAGCTCAGACAGGCTATAATAAGAATACTTTTATCTTAAATAATAGTAACTGTAACATATACAAATTATTTTCTGTATCTTAGATAAGCAGAATTAAGAAAATCTGTCAAAATTCTTAAGACAAAGTACAGAATTCCTTTTGTGTCAAAAAAGTTTAACAATTGCTGTATCTAGCACTTCCCAGTTACTTGTGCTTTCATCAGAAAGCAGAATACAAACATATAAATTATCTAAAAAACTTTATTTTTTTAACATCAAATAAAATCTGCCAAGTATGACAAAAGTTTTACAAGTTATAGATATTTCTAAAGACTCAGTAAAAAAAATTAACTTTCAAATTTTGGGTGTTTCCCAAATATTAGTGAGAGTTATGTGTAATAATTAAAAACATGTATGAAAAATTAGGTAAATAAATAATTCTATACTGTAACTTAATTCAAAATAAAAGATGAGATTATTTTTCTTTGTATAAATAAACCACTTTTTCTCAAATTTTTTTTTTTTTTTTTTTTTTTTTGGTTTTTCGAGACAGGGTTTCTCTGTGTAGCCTTGGCTGTCCTGGAACTCACTTTGTAGACCAGGCTGGCCTCGAACTCAGAAATCCTCCTGCCTCTGCCTCCCAAGTGCTGGGATTAAAGGCGTGCGCCACCACCGCCCAGCTCAAATTTTTATTATCCAGTTTCCTTCAAATGAAATTATACTTCCCAAAAATCAGCTTTCTGGTTTCTCTCATTTAAAATTACTTCATTATATATAATTCATTTCCAGAATTATCTTTTCTGCCCACAAAAAAACATAAGAAAACAAAAATGATTCTATTTTTTATAATTCATAGTTTATTTCCACCATTGTTACTTAATTTCAATTTATTATATCATCCTAAAATCTAATTATGTAATTCTCAAGCTTCACAAATAAGAAAAAAGACAACCATTTGATATTGCTATTGTAGTGCTCTAAATTCAAGCAAATAATTCAGAAAAGTGCTCAATCCATTCACTGTATCTAACTGTTAAAGGTAGAAAATGAAGGGAATGCCACTCCTAGAGAAGAAATCACTAATTCACAGAAGCAAATATATGAGTATGTGCTATTTATATATACACAGAACTAGTTCTGTTTTTACAAATAAGGGGAAAAGACACATAATGAAACACATAATCCTTAAACCACTTTGGATATACTTTGGGTATGCACTTCAGAATATTTTATGCTAAAACAAAATAATATAAATTCTACTCAGCACCTCAGTGTACCGTCTCCAAAACTGACTATATTATCAGTCACAAAACAGACCTCAACAGATACAAGAAGATTGAAATAATACCATGCATCCTACTAGATCACCATGGACTAAGGCTGGACTTCAATAACAACAAAAACAATAGGAAGCCCAAATACCCATGGAAACTAAACAACACTCTACTCAATGATAACTTGATCAAGGAATAAACAGAAAGAAATTAAAGACTTTTTTAGAGTTCAATGAAAATGAAACCATAACACACCCAAACTTATGGGACACAATGAAAGCAGTGCTAAGAGAAAAAGTCATAACTTTGAATGTCTCCAAAAGAAATTGGAGAGAGCATATACTAGCAGCTCTGCAGCACATCTGACAAAACAGCAACAAACAGATTGGGAAAAGATCTGTACCAACCTTACATTCAATAGAGGGCTAATATCTAATATATAAAAAGAACTCAAGCAGTTAGACTCCAGAGAACCAAATAACCCTATTAAAAATGGGGTACAGAGCTAAACAAAGAATTGTCAACTGAGGAATAACAAATGGCCGAAAAGCACCTAAAGAAATGTTCAACATCATTAATCAACAGGGAAATGCAAATCAAAACAACCCTGAGAGTCCACCTCTCAGCAGTCAGAATGGCCAGGATGAGGGACTCAGGACAGCAAATGCTGGAGGGGATGTGGAGAAAGAGGAATGCTCCTCCACTGTTGGTGGGATTGCAAGCTGGTATAACTACTCTGGAAATCAGTTTGGAAGTTCCTCAGAAAACTGGACATATCACTACATGAGGAACCAGCTCTATCACTCCTGGGCATATACCCAGAAGATGCCCCAGCATGTAATAAGGACACATGCTCCACTGTGTTCATAGCAGCCTTATTTATAATAGCCAGAAGTTAGAAAGAGCCCAGATGTCCCTCAAGAGAAGACTGGATACAGAAAATGTGGAACATTTATACAATGGAATACTACACAGCTATTAAAAAGAACAAATTCATGAAATTCTTAGGCAAATGGATAGAACTGAAAAATATCATCCTGGGTGAGTTATCACAAGCTCAAAAGAACACCCATGGTATGCAATCACTGATAAGTGGATATTAGCCTAGAAACTCACAATACCCAAGATACATTTCACAGACCACATGAAGCTCAAAAAGGAAGACCAAAGTGTTGGTGCTTCAGTTCTTAGGAAGTGGAACAAAATACCCATGGGAGGAGATACTGAGACAAAGTGCAGAGCAGAGACTGAAAGAACAAAATGATTTTAAGAACCATGAGAAAAGCTGCTATGAGATCACATTGCTTAGAAACAAGAGGAAAGCTACTCTTATACCTTAATAATCTGCTTACCTGAACAAGGATAACACAAATAACATTCCACTGTGCTTCTTTATTAAATTTTTTTGCTCCTAATTAAAATAGAGTGTATGCTGTTTTTCTTTCATTCCATAGTATTTCTTAGCAAGGTCCACTTTATTTGTGAAGATCCTGAACTGTGAAAGGACCAGTAACTACAAAAAACTGGTTGCCAGAACTAAAGAAAAGAACTGCTCAATAATCTAAAGCACATATAAGATTGTCCATTTATATAAAATTCATAATTTAAGGAGTAAAACAGTGTTGTCTAATACAATAGAGATAGGTAGAATAATAGGGGGTGATGAAAAATGATAAGGTAGATTTTTTTAATGTATTTATAAAAACTAGACAGATCATAGATTATAGATAAAAAGATAGATGACAGCAGATAGTATGATGATAGATTAAATAGATATACAGATAAATAGATTTCATATATATATATATATGAGAGATAGTGATAGGTAGTTGGTGATGCAAGAGAGAGAGAGAGACAGAGACAGAGAGAGACAGAGAGAGAGAGAGACAGAGAGAGAGAGAACAATTTGAAAGATTTGAACAGTCATTGTTTTCATCTATAAAAATGACTAATTATATTCTCCATAATGAGACTGTAACATCCTCCATTAAAATGAGTGTAACTTCTTACTATTTATTCAATATAGCCTGTGTTCTCTGTGATATTTACATTTTAAGGGAAAGAAGTGCCAGAAATAATTAAATTTTGTGTCCCTCTTTATTTCAAGGATACTCTCTCCTCCTCTGAGTATCCTTGAAATAAGTCTCCTTTAATACTACGGACAAAAGTAGTATGAAGTCTATGCAATGGCTCTAGAGACTCACAGATGTATCTGTCAGGGTTAGCAGAATAGTGAGAGACAAAAATTTACAGAGACCTATTATAAGCAGGTAGTCAAAGAGGCTTTGAAGTCTGAAAAATGAAAACATAACTTTTGAGCAATATATGAGTTCAAGGACAGTCACATCTACAGATTTAGACTGACCTCAAGCTCTACTACAGAAGAATAGTGATGAAAACTGCATGGTATTGATATAGGGACAGACAAGTTGATCAATGGAAGAGAGCTGAAGACCCAGAAATAAAACTACACACTTATGGACACTTGATTTTTGACAAAGAAGTTAAAAATATACAATGGGAAAAAAGAAAGCATCTTCAATAAGTGATTCTGGTCTAACAGGCAATCAGTATGTAGAAAATAAAAATAGATCCATATTTGTCAAAGCTCAAGTCCAATTGCATCAAGGACCTGAACATAAAACCAAATACACTGAATATAATAGAATAGAAAGTGAGAAAGAGCCTTGAAATCATTGGCATGGGAGGAAAATTTCCTACACAGAACTCCAATAGTTCAGGTCTTAAGATCAAATTTGTTTTGTTTTGTTTTTTGAGACAGGGTTTCTCTATATAGTCCTGGCTGTCCAGGAACTCACTCTGTAGACCAGGCTGGCCTTGAACTCAGAAATCTTTGTGCCTCTGTGCCCCAAGTGCTGGGATTAAATGTGTGCTCCAACACTGCCCTGAAAGATCAAAAATTGATAAATGGCACCTTATGAAACTGAAAAGCTTCTGTAAAGCAAAGGACAGAGTCAATAGGAGAAATAAGCAACTGAACCCACATCCTATAGAGTGTTAATATCCAAAATATATAAACAACACAAGAAACTAACATCCAAAATACCAAACGACCCAATCAAAAAATGGGGTATAGAAATAACCAGAGAATTCACAACATAGGAATGTGGAACGGCTGAGAAGCACTTAAAGAAATGTTCAAATCCTTAGTCATCGAGGAAATGCAAATCAACATGACTCTGAGTTTACACCTTATACCAATCACAATGGCTAAGATCAAAAACTCAAGTGACAGCACATGTTAAGAATGTGCAGAAAGAGGAACACTTCATTGCTGATGAGATCGCAAATTCGTACAACCACTCTGGAAATCAATCTGGAGGTTCCTCTGAAAATTGAAAATAGACCCACCTGAAGGCCTAGCTATACCACTTTTCAGCATATGCCCAAATGATGCCCCACCAGACCACTGGGGTACATGCTCTGCTATGTGCACAGAGGCCTTATCTGTGATAGTAAGAAGCTGGAAAAAACCCAGACGTCCCACAATGTAAGAATGGATTCAGAAAATGCTGATCATTTACACAAAAGAATAATTTTCAGCTATTAAGGACAAGGAAATCATGAGTTTTGCAGGCAAACAGATGGAACTAGAATATATCATCCTGAGTGAGGTAACTCAGACTCAAAAGGTCATGCATGGTATGTACTCACTAATAAATGGATGTTAGCTAAAAATGTACAGAATACCTAGGATATAATCCATAGAAGTCAAGAAGGTTAACAAGCTGAAGGCCCCAAATAAAGATGCTTCGATCCCCTGTGGAGGGAAAAGAAAGCAACCATGGGAGGCAGAAGGAGGGAGAATCCCAGGTGGTAGATGGGAAGGGGAGGGGAAAAGAGTTACATGATTAGGTATTGAGGGGTGGGGAGGGAGTAGGGGAGAAGCCATGAGAGCTATCAGAAACGAATGGAAATATGCTATCTCGGGAGGTGGGAGGTGGGGAGACGCTCTAGAATGGGGAGACCTGGGAGGTGAGAGATTCTCAGGACTCAAAGGGAGGGTCCTTAGAGGAAAGGTCTAAGAAAGGGGAAAGGGAGCTTGTAAAGTCCACCTACAGTAGAAAAACAGGACATCAAGTAGAGAGATAGTGTTGCCATCCCACAGTCAAAAACTGACCCAGAACTGTTCGTGTTCTAGTCTAAAAGAACTGCAGGCACAAAAATGGAGAACAGACTGAGAGAAAGGAGGTCCAGTGACCAGACTGATTTGCGATCAATCTAAGTGAGAGGCTCCAAGGTCTTGAAACTATTACGGAGGTTATGGTGTGCTTACAGACAGAAGCCTAGCATGACTGTCCTCAGAGAGGCCCAACAAACAGCTGACCAAGACAGATGTAGTTACTTATACCCACCAATGGACTGATGTCGGGGACCACTGTGCTTGAATTAGGGAAAGGTTGAAAGAAGCAGAGGAGGAAGGCAACCCCATAGAAAGACCAGCAGTCTTAACTAACCCAGACACCTGAGACCTCTCAGACACCAACCAGACAGCATACATTAGCTGGTATGTGGCCCTGGAGACATTCAGCAGAGAACTGCCTGGTCTGGCCTCAGTGACCAGGTTAGTGCACCTAACCCTGGAAAGACTTGAGGCTCCAGGGTCTGAGGAGGCCTGGAGGTATGAGGGATGGGGGTATTAGGGAGGGATGAGGAACTGTGGGAGGGCAGAGTGGGAGGGAGCTTATGACTGGACTGTAAAAAGAGTAAAATTAATGAAGAAGAAGAAGAAGAAGAAGAAGAAGAAGAAGAAGGAGGAGGAGGAGGAGGAGGAGGAGGAGGAGGAGGAGGAGGAGGAGGAGGAGCAGGAGGAAGAGGAGGAAGAGGAGGAAGAGGAGGAGGAGGTGGAGGAGAGGAGGAAGAGGAGGAGAGGAGGAGGAGAGGAGGAGGAAGAGGAGGAGGAGGAGGGAAAGGGGAAGAAGAAGAAGAAGAAGAAGAAGAAGGAGGAGGAGGAGGAGGAGGAGGAGGAGGAGGAGGAGGTGGAGGAAGAGGAGAGGAGGAGGTGGAGGAGGAGAGGAGGAGGAGGAGGAGGAGGATGAGGAGGAGGGAAAGGGGAAGAAGAAGAAGAAGGAGGAGAGGAGGAGGAGGAGGAGGAGGAGGGAAAGGGGAAGAAGAAGAAGAAGAAGAAGAAGAAGAAGAAGAAGAAGAAGAAGAAGAAGAAGAAGAAGAAGAAGAAGAAGAAGAAGAAGAAGAAGAAGAGGAGGAGGAGGAGGAGGAGGAGGAGGAGGAGGAGGAGGAGGAGGAGGAGGAGGAGGAAGAAGAACCAGTAGAAACTTATAAATCTCTTTGCTCTTAGCAGACAGTGAGTAAGAGGTTATAGCCACATTCTCCATGGAATGAAATTGATTATAAAACATAAATATCATATGCCTCTCCATAACACTAGTAACTATATTTTAGCTACCTTAACAAGATAGGGTAGAAGGTGAGTACATATTGCCATTGGTTTATTTTGCACTGTCATATACTCCTCAGTATATACTGTCATCACTGAGTAGAATACTATCTCTCAGACCTTGGTATGTAGCTGTGAATACAGTAAATGGTTTTCAATTATATTACAGTCATTTTTGGAGTTAATTGCATATTTTAAGTCTCATTTTTAAGAACTATTAGATATTTTACACTTTCATATCACCTTTTATGCTACATCATTTATCTTTCCCAAACACTTTGCTAATTAAATATCAGATATTTAAAACCTCACACATACTGTTCATGATGTTGTATACAGTGAACAGATGTGCATAGCTTTTCCCTCTCCCTTGTAAATAACATATTGTCTCATATTTCCTAAAACTAAAGAAGTCTCAAAAATAAGAGTCACAAGATCAAAATTTTATCTGAGTTAATGTTATAGCACTTGGAGAGTATCAGTCAACTATATTAGCATATACATTTTTTTTTCAGATTTCTCCTTCAGCTCAAATTGATTACCTCCAGATGTTACTTGTAACTACACTGAACATTCTTTCTAAATGTGACTGGTTCTGATGGTCCCAATTTTCTTTCAATGTACACAGTTCTTTAACTTTTCTTGGGAAATGTGCACAAGTGACTAATTATTCTAGGGGAACAATGAAGAAATTATTCAATTCATGTCTAGTGTGGTGAAAAAATGAATTTATAGTTACAGGCAGCTAACAATATCTGAGATAAGGAGATCTATTCTTCCTCAGAGATAATCCTACCACACACATTAGCAGAGAATAGCTATCAATTAGCTATTCAACAAGTAGTCAACCTTAAAATAATACATACAAGCAACACCAAATAAACTAAGAAAGTTTTCATTTTATTTATACTTTTACTTGTAATTTTGTAGTATATAAAAGATACACATACACCTACATATACATATATTTAGAGAAAAAGGGGTCATGAAATTGAGTGAAAACAGAATATAGGGGAGCAATGACATGGAGGGGGTTGGAGCAACGAAAGGTAAGGGGAGAAATGATATACTTATATTTTAATGTCAAAAATAGATTAAGAAATATAGAGATACTATCATTAGCACAATTATGCATTGTGGACAAACAACTAAGACGAATTGTATTAAATATGTTAATTCTTCAGAAAATAGAACATGTATTCCAATGATAAATAACTTAGAAGGTCTCTTAATTTCCAAAATAAGTAAAATGAACAGGAAAATTGGAATAAACTCAAATTTTTCATTGAAAGTTTCTGAATTGATAATATATTTGAAGCAATAAAAAGGATATTTGATGTCCAATTATATATCATTATATTCTAAACTATGCAAATATAATTATTTAGGTATAGTTCATTGTTTTTGCCTTTTTTAAGCTTCATATATATATATTCCTTAGGATGCATTAATGATATTACAACCCTCAAAAGCCTATTTTATAGTAGAAAATTACATTATATTAATTATACAACTTTTTCTAGTTACGTGGTTCATGTTGACATCATTCCATGTACAGCAATATCTGTGGACAGTACTTGATTCACAAAGAATTTTTTAAGATTCATAAAGCTTCAACTAAACAATAAACTGAAAGTACAAATGTAAACATACAGTCTCTCTTAACAAGTCACCTTGTAGATTATGGAAGTCACTACACTAACTGTTCTAAGGACCTGGGAATTCTGCAGCATTAAAGTTGGACCTCAGCCACCATATTATGGATAGAAAAGCCTGTCTGAGCTTAGAATTTCCCAGAATTAGGACATAGGAGTGGCCTGAAGGAAAAACAAGTGCTATAGCCTCAAAAACAAAATCGAATACCGTGTTTAGCTGAATCTTAGTTTTCCAAGACTGCATGACAAGTGCCAGAAAGAAAAGGGTGTAAAATAAGAGAAAGGTGACCACCATTTGCAAGGCCTTAGTGTGGGCTGTGGTGCTGGGGTCTCTGGAGCCTTTGGCATTGTGCTGCATGTTCTTCAGATGGCTCCAAAGGGAGAAGATGAGCAGGAGAAAAATTGTCAGAGTCACAATGAAGGGTATTAATGTGAACATAGTGTTGGTGACAAAAGGCATCCTAGAGGTCTGTAGATCGTTATTTGAATGAGAACTGTAGGACATATTTACTTTATATCTGTCAACCGATGTGACAATACATGTGTTTATGACTAAAACATTTACAAACAAGAGGAAAAGAGACACCAGTAATGTTACTGACACCACAGTTTTTACCCTCCACCTTAGGGAAAGAAAAAGAGAATTTGCAAAATTGGCTATCTTGAGAAAATAAAAGATGCTGAGACATGTAGCAAGCCAGATGCTGAAATGATTGGTCACAGTCCAGGAGTTATTAATTATTCTCATCATTTTTCCTGTTATCACCAATGGTGATTGCAGCTCAGATATGAATAAAAATGTGAGTAGTGACCCCACAAAAGCAAGTCTGGAGATGGCTAGAGCAGTGAATATCTGATCCATTAAGGAGATCTTTCTTCTCTTGATCCAGTTCATGATGTTCACCACAGCTATGAATCCATTTCCTAAACACCCTATAATGATTTCCACACATAAAATGATTAATAATGTACACTTCCCAGTAGCCTTCATTGTCACCAAGAGATGCTCCAAGTTCTTAATGTTATCTTCTAAAAGGCTATGTCTACGCAATTCTAGAATTTCAAAACGTAATTATTAAGAACTTTCACCAAAAATGTCAATCAATCACCAAAATTCACTAATGGCTTGGATTATAGTTCTCTTCACAAACAAAAAAACCCATACATTGTCCAAGACAGCCCAGATTAATTTAATCTAGGTTCTAACTACTAAGTAACTTGTACACAATAGCCGGAAGTTCTATGTAATTGAATCTAAAGGAAACATTGAATTTTCGTATGTATCATCAAAACAAAGATACTTTAATTTTCAGTGTTTTATATGTCTACTTATTAAAATATAGCTACTTAATTACAAAGAAAACTACATTTTAAAACTATAATTGGCACAGCAGACTATAAAATCAAGCTGTCAAAAAGAATAAATAAAAATGCATAAATAAGAATTATATTAAGTGACCTTATCTTATTTTCAATGTTCTTTCCTTAAGTTTAAAAGATGGACTATAAACTCAATCTCCTGAAGACATCCTATAAAAAGAAAAGATATTTCTTATTATTGCCCAATGTTTAAGGAGCAGGCATACTGAGTAAGTAAACTAGCACAGCTATTGAATATTTAAGAGAAATTGCTAAGAAGAGAAGTATAAGCATACCATCTCTGCAGAGACACATAGTCCTCCTGACATGATCCCTTCCATATAACAAGAAAAACAAGAGAGACAAATGCAAAATACCCTGGAAAGGGTGTGGAGTGGCTGCTGCTACTGCAACTGCAAGGTCTTTTAGGAAAGTGGCAGAGCTTTTATCCAGCAGAAGAGTGGCAATTACTCAGGGGAGTTTCTCTAAAACTCTCCTCTGTACCTTCCTCTCTGGAAAGGAAATAGAGGAAATTCTACTTGAACAGCAGTTGATAGGAAATACAGTTTTTCAAAAAAGACTGCAACACCAAGAAGAGTCCCCACATAATTCATTTATAAAACAAATGACAGATCCTTGGAAGCATGAATGTACCTGTAACTTTTATATTTACAAACATTATATTGTATATCTACAAATCACTGTACTCCATATTTTACTAGGTACAATTTTATTGTCTTCCTAAATACATGCAATTGAAAACAGTTTAGCAACCATAAATTATCCCTATGCATCCCTTAATTTAGATCATTATTGTTATAACCTTTACCTATGAATCTTCAATGTCTATATATTTTTAAAATATAGGTTAGATTTTCAATTACAGCATGCAAATTTACCAAAAATTTAAGAAAATATATTGAAACTCCTTTTCACTATTTTAGAATTAGTGTTAAATTTGCAACACATTTTAAGAAAAATAAAACCCTGTGATTTTCAATGTAAAAGAAATGTAGATATGTACTATACATTAATAGATGATGGCACATGAGTGATGACTGATAATAAGCAGACAGATAACAGATAATTGATAGATGTAAATCAATTGATCATACAGAGACATAAGACACATAGACTGGAAGAAATATAGTCAGCATTGTGCATCTCTACAGAACTGTGTTCTCAGTATGGAACCAGTGCTACCTGTCCAGCAACATCACCATAACTACTTATAATTTGTTATTCCACTTAGCTTTGTTTGTATGCATATGCATTAAGGTTGAACACTTGAGATTGCAATTCAGAGGCCATGGAGTGGTGTATAATTTCTTGTTCTGACTTCTTCAATGATAGAATACAGTGGGGAAGTGTAAGCAAAAAACTGTTTTTTCCACAAGTTTCTTTTGGTAATTGTGTTTCACCTTAGCAGTAGAAAACCTAATTAAGACATCCATAATCTATTCTTTTTTATGTTAAATTCTATATTTTTATTATTTTGCTATTATTTCTTTATTTTATTTTATTTTCTAAGTTTTTTTATTTACATTCAAAATCATTTCCCCTTTCCCGTTTCCTCCCTCCCCAAAAGTCCCATAAGCCCCCTTCCCTCCCTCTTTTCCCCATTCAACCCCCTCTCACTTCTCTGTCCTGACATTCCCCTACATCAAGTCTTTCCAGGACCAGGGGTCTCTCCTTCCATCTTCTTGGAAATCTATTGATATGCGAATTGTGTCTAGGGTATTCCAAGATTCTTACTTTTCACACATATACACAAACACACACACATATATACAACTACATTCACATGTATTTACATATACATATTAATATACATCATTACATATATAGTCATATTTAAATATATACAAACAAAACACTCATTCACACAAATGAGAATACTTACCCAAGTACATATATACACATACTTATACATGAGCAAGCATACACACACATACACATACAAATACACACATATACACAAAAAACACACATACACACAAATATATACACACACAAACACACATAAATATACATACAAACATACACAAACACAAAAACACATACACATAATCAAACATACATACAGATATATACACAAGTATATACACATCATTCACATAGCACAAACACACAAACATATATCATAAACATAGTCACACATACTCAAGCACACATATACACACATACACACAAATAATATACACATGTAAACACATACAAGATTATATATATATATATATATATATATATATATATATATATATATCACACACTCCAATACAAAAACACACAAAAACACAAACACACACACACATAACAGACACAGAAATATATACAACACCCCCCAAAAAAACATAAACTTAGCATGAATACATATAAATATACAAACACTCAGAGACAATGGATTTTGTTTCTTTTCTTTTCTTTCTTTGTTTTTTGTTTTTTTTTTTTTTTTGAGACAGGGTTTCTCTGTATAGCCCTAGCTGTCCTGGAACTCACTCTGTAGTCAAGGCTGGCCTCTAACTGAGAAATCTGCCTACCTCTGCCTCCCAAGTGCTGGGATTAAAGGCATGCACCACCACTACCCAGCTGGATATTGTTTCTTTTTTTTCTTCATTATATATTCTCTTTATTTACATTTCAAACGTTATCCCCTTCCTCTTTCCCCTCTGAAAACTCACTATCCCATGACGCTACCCCTGCTCCCTAATCCACACACTCCTGCTTCTCTGTCCTGACATTCCCCTACACTGGAGCAATGAGCCTTCATAGGAAAAAGGGGCCCTCCTCTCATTGATGTCTGACAAGGCCATCCCTCTGCTACATATGTGACTGGAGCCATGGGTCCCTCCATGTGTACTCTTTGGTTAGTGGTTTAGTCCCTGGGAGCTCTGGGAGTACTGATTAGTTCATATTGTTGTTCCTCCTATGGGGCTGCAAACTCTTTCAGCTCCTTGGGTCCTTTCTCTAGCTCCTCCACTGGTGACCCTGTGCTCAGTCCAATGGTTGGCTGAGAGCATCCACTTCTGTATTTGTCAGGCAATGGCATAGCCTCTAAGGATACAGCTATATCAGGCTCCTGTCAGCAAGTACGTGTTGGCATCTAAAATAGTGTCTGGGTTTAGTGACTGTTTATGGAATGGATCCTAAGGTGGGACAGTTTCTGCATGGCCTTTCCTTCAGTCTCTGCTCCACACTTTGTCTCTGAATCTCTTCCCATGGGAATTTCGTTCCCCCTCCTAAGAAGAACCAAATTATTCAGACTTTGGTCTTGCATCTTCTTGAACTTCATTTAGTCTGTGAATTAAATCTTGGGTATTCTGAGCTTCTGCACTAATATCCATATATCAGTGAATGAATACCATGTGTGTTCTTTCGTTATTGGGTTACCTCCCTCAGTATGATATTTTCTACTTCCATCCATTTCTCAAAGAATTTCATGAATTCGTTGTTTTTAATAGCAGAGTAGTTCTTAATCCATTGCTTCTTAATCCACCTTGTACTTTTTTATTTGTGGAAAACTTTACTATGGTTATTTTGGAAGGTCTGTACTGATATCTGTTAGCTCTATCTGGAATAGTAGTCCTATTTTGTGGTCAGTAATTGCAGCTTTGTTTCTTACCTGTAGTTCCTTGGTTTTATACAAACTTTCTTCAGTCTGATGCATTGCATCCAGAATTCTCTGTAGGGCTGGTGTGGTAGACATGAAGTCTTTGGTTCTGTTATTATCATGAAAATTTTTTTCCTCCTTCAACTGTGGCAGATAGCTTCTCTGTGTAAAATGATCTGAATTGGCATCATTCATTCTTTTACAGAATTTTGGGCATATTATTCCATTATCTTCTGGTATATAAAGTTTCCATTGAGAAGTCAGCTGTTAATTTGATGGTTTATTTTTTTCTTTCATATGGGACTCGTGATACAGATCATTCACTTGCGTGGTTAAAGTCATATGAAAGTGTTTTATATTGTGACTATTGTAAAAACAGTCATTTACCTAATTTCTTTCTTAGCCTCTTTATCCTTTGAGTATAGGAAGGCTACTGATTTGTTTGAGTTAATTTTATATCCAGCCACTTTGCTAAAGTTTTTTATCAGCTCTAGGAGTTGTCTGGTGGAATATTTGCAGTTACATAGAATACTATCATATCTTCTACAAATAATGATATTTTGACTTCTTGCTTTCCAATCTGTATCCCTTTGACCTCCTTGTGTTTTCTAGTTGCTCTAGCTAGAACTTCAAGTACTATATTGAATAGATATGAGGAGAGAGGGAAGCCTTGTCTAGTCCCTGATTTTAGTGGGATTGCTTCAAGTTTCTCTCCATTTAGTTTGATGTTGGCTACTGGTTTGCTGTATATTGCTTTTACTCTGTTTAGGTATGGGCCTTGAACTCCAGATCTTGCCAAGACATTTACCATGAAGGAGTGTTGAATTTTGTCAAAGGTTTCTCAGGATCTAATGAGATAATCATTTGGGTTTTTTTTTCTTTGAGTTTGTTTATATAGTGGATTATGTTGATGGATTTGCATATATTGAACCATCCCTGCATCCCTGGGATGAAGCCTACTTGATCGTGGTGAATGATCATTTTGATGTATTCTTGGATTCGGTTTGCGAGAATTTTATTGAGTATATTTGCATCAAAGTTCATAAGGAAAATTGGTCTGAAATTTTCTTTCTTTGTTGAGTCTTTGGGTGATGTTGGTATCAGCATAACTGTGGCTTCACAGAATGAACTGGGTAGTGTTCCCTACATTTCTATTTTGTGAAATAGTTTGAAGAGTATTGTTATTACATCTTCTTTAAACACTTGATAGAATTCTGCATTAAACCCATCTCTTCCTGGACTTTTTAAGGTTGGGAGACTTTTTTATTAGATATTTTCTTTATTTGCATTTCAAATATTATCCCTTTCCTTGTTTCCCCATGGAAAACAACCTAACCCATCACCTCTCCCCCTGCTCACCAATCAACTCACACCCACTTCCCTGCACTGGCATTCCCCTACACTGGGTCATCAAGACTTCATAGGACCAATGGCCACTGTTCACATTGAAGTCTAAAGGGGACATCCTCTGCCATATATGTAGCTGAAGCCATGGGTACCTCCATGTATACTCTTTGGCTGATGGTTTAGTCCCTGTGTGCTCTGGGGTACTTGTTGGTTTATATTTTTGTTCCTTCTACCGGGCTACAATACCCTTCAGCTCTTTGGGTCCATTCTCTAGCACCTCCATTGGGGACTCTTTGCTCAGTCCACTGGTTGGCTGTGAGCATCAACTTCTGTATTTTTCAGGCATTAGCAGAGCTTCTCAGGAGACAGATATATCAGGTGCCTGTCAGCTAGCACTTGTTGGCATCCACAATAATGTCTGGGTTTGCTAAATGTATATGGCATGGATTCCCAGATAAAGCAGTCTCTAAGTGGCCTTTACTTCAGTCTCTGCTCCACATTTTGTCTCTGTATCTCCTCCCATGCTCACCTTTCTAAGAAGGTCTTCCTTCTTCTTGAGCTTTATTTGGTCTGTGAATTGTATCTTGGGTATTCTGAGATTTTGAGCTAAAATCCACTTATCAGTGAGTGCATACCATGTGTGTTCTTTTGTGATTGAGATACTTCACTCAGGGTGATACTTTCTAGTTCCATCCATCTGCAGAAGAATTTCATAAATTCAATCATATAAGATTTCAGAAGATGAAAAGATTTCCCATGCTCATGGGCTGGCAGGATTAATATAATAAAAATGTTTAACTTGCTGAAAGCAATATACAGATTCAATGCAATCGCCCATCAAAACTCAAACTCAATTTTTCATAGAGTTAGAAAAAAGAAATTCTCAAATTCATTTCGAATAACCAAACACCCAGGATAGCAAAAACTATTCTCAACAATGAAAGAACTTCTGGGGAAATGAGCATCCCTGACCTCAAGCTGTACTACAGAGCAATAGTGATTAAAAACAGCATGATATTGGTGCAATGACCGGCAGGTAGATCAATGGAATAGAATTAAAGACCCAGAAATGAATCCATAAACCTATGGTCACTTGATCTTTGATAAAGGAGCTAAAACTATCCAGTGGAACAAAGATAGCTTTTTTAACAAATAGTGCTGCTTCAACAGCATACAAAAGAATGCAAATTGATCTATTCTTATCTCCTTGTCCAAAGCTGAGGTCCAAATGGATCAAGAACCTCCACATAAAACCAGATACACTGAATCTAAAAGAAGAGATAGTGAGGAAGAGCCTGGAACACATGGGCACAGGGGAAATTTTCCTGAAAAGACCACCAATATCTTATACTCTAAGATCAAGAATTGACAAATGGGACCTCATAAAATTGCAAACCTTCTGTAAGGCAAAGGACACTGCCAATAGGACAAAACGGCAACCAACAGACTAGGAAAAAATCTTTACTAATCCTATGTCCAAGAGAGGGCTAATATCCAATATATACAAAGAACTCAAGAAGTTAGACTCCAGAGAAACAAATAACCCTATTAAAATGGAGTAAAGAGCTTGTAGTGGCTATTCCTGGTTGTCAACTTGACTAAATCTGGAATGAACTAAACAAGAATTGGAAGGCTCACCTATAATCCTAATCTGGAGGCTCAGAGATACAAGTTTCTGACCTGGAGATCTTGATGCATAGTGACTATGAATTCCAGAAGATTAAGATTAGGGGGATCTCTGAGTTCAAGGTCATCTGGGATTAAAGGTGTGGTGGCACACGCCTTTAATCTGGGCCACACCCTCTGCTGGAGACCTATATAAGGACATTGTAAGAAGGAAGATTTCCCTCTGGCTTTTCCTGGCCTACCTCGTGGGATGGAGCAACTGCTAGATCCTCGGACTTCCATCCACGGCTGCCTTGTGGGACTGAACAACTGCTACATCCTTGGACTTCCATCCACACGTACTGCTGACTATTGTTGGGGAGTTGAACTACAAGCTGTAAGTTATCCACAAATTCCCTAACTATATAGGGACTACCCATATGTTCTATGACTCTAGAGAACCCTGACTAATACAGAGATAAACAAAGAATTCTTAACTGAGGAATACTGAATGGCTGAGAACCACCTAAAGAAATATTCAACATCATTAATCATCAGGGAAATGCAAATCAAAACAACCCTGAGATTCCACCTTACATGAGTCAGAATGGCTAAGAGAAAAACCTCAGGAGACAGCAGAGGCTGGCAAGGATGTGGAGAAAGAGGAACATTCCTCCATTGCTGGTAGGACTGCAAGCTGGTAAAACCACTCTGGAAATGAGTTTGGCAGTTCCTCAGAAAACTGGACATAGGACCCAGCTATACCACTCCTGGGCATATACCCAGAAGTTTCTCCAACAGGTAATATGGATGCATGCTCCACTATGTTCATAGCAGTCTTTTTTATAATAGCCAGAAGCTGGAAAGAACCCAGATGCCCCTTAACAGAAGAATGGATAGAGAAAATGTGGTACATTTACACAATGGAGTACTATTCAGCTATTAAAAACAATGAATTCACAAAATCTTAGGCAAATGGATGGAACTAGAAAATATCAGCCTGAGTGAGGTAACCTAATCACAAAAGAATACCCATGGTATGCACTCACTAATAAGTGGACATTAGCTCCAAAGCTTAGAATACACAACATAGAATTCACAGATAAATGAAGCTCAAGAAGAAGGAAGATGATACTTTGGTCCTTCTTAGAAGGGGGAATAAATTTCCCATGGGAGGAGATTCAGAGACAAAGTGTAGAGCAGAGACTGAAGGAAAGGCCATTTGGAGACTGCCCTACCTGGGGATCCGTCCCATATACAGTTACCAAACCTAGACACTATTTTGAATGCCAACAAGTGCTAGATGACAGGAGCCTAATATAGCTGTCTCCTGAAAGCCTCTGCCAGTTCCTAACAAATGCAGAAGTTGATGCTCACAGCTCACCAATGGACTGAGCACAGAGTCCCCAGTGGAAGAGCTAGAGAAAAGACTCAAAGACCTGGGGGTTTTGCAGCCCCATAGGAAGAACTACATACCACCAACTAAAGAGTACACATGGAGTGACCCATGGCTCCAGCTACATATGTACCAGAAAATCAACTTTTTAGACATTAATGACAGAAGAGGCCTTTGGTCCTCTGAAGACTCAATGCTCCAGTGTAGGACAATAACAGGATAGAAAAGTGGGAGTGGATAGGTTGGTGAGCAGGGGAAGGAGGGATAGGACAGGGAGTTTTTGGAGGAAAAAGAGGAAAGGGGATAATATTTGAAATGTAAATAAAGCAAATAGATGGAGAAACCAAGGTAAATTTACACAATATCTTTCAACAAATCCAGCCCTTCAAAGGATAATGAATGGAAAACACCAACAAAAGGGAGGAAACTGCACACTAGAAAAAAGTAAGAAATTAATCTTTGTTTAACAAACCAAAAAGAAGAGAGCCACAAAAACATAACTCTACCTCTAATAACAAAAGTAACAGGAAGCAACAATCACTTCCCCTTAATATTTCTTAATATCAATGGACTCAATTCTCCAATTAAAAGACACAGACTAACGCCCTAGATATATAAGCAGAACCCAACATTTTGCATACCGAACACCCACCACAAGCACAAAGACAGGTACTACCTCAGAGTAAAAGGCTGGAAAACAATCTTCCAAGCAAATGGTCCTCAAAAAACGGGCTGGTTCAGCCATCCAAGTACCGAATAAAACCAACTTTCAACTGAAAGTAATCAAAAAAGATAAGGAAGAACACTTTATACTCTTCAAAGGAAAAATTTACCAAGATGAACTCTCAATTCTGAACATGTATTCTCTAAATACAAGTGCACCCACATTCATAAAAGAAATATTACTAAAGCTCAAAGCACACATTGCACCCAACACAATAATACTGGGAGACTTCAATACCCCACTCTCATCAAAGGAAACACAAACTAAACAGAGAAGCAGTGAAACTAAGAGAAGTTATAAACCAAATAAATTTAAAAGATATCTATAGAACATTTTATCCTAAAACAAAAGAATATACCTTCTTCTCAGCAACTCAATGTACCTTCTCCAAAACTGACTATATACTCAGTCACAGACCTCAGCAAATATAGGAAGATTGAAATAATTCCTTGCACCCTATTAGATAATCGTGGAAGAAGGCTGGTTTTCAATAACAACAAAAACAACAGAGAGCCCACATACACATAGAAACTGAACAACACTCTATTCAACTATAACTTGGTCAAGGAAGAAATAAAGAAAGAAATTAAAGACTTTATAATTTAATGAAAATGAAGTCACAACATACCCAAACTTATTGGACACAATGAAAGTAGTGCTAAGAGGCAAACTCATAGCTCTGAATGCCTCAAATAGAAAGTAGAAAGAGCATACACTAATAGCTTAATAGCACAGCAGAAGGCTCCAGAACAAACTGAAGCAAATTCACCCAAGAGGAGTAGATGGCAGGAAATCATCAAACTCAGGGCTGAAATTAACCAAGTAGAAATAAAAAGAACTATATAAAAAATCAACCAAACCAGGAGCTGGTTCTTTGAAAAAAACAACAAGATAGATAAACCCTTAGCCAAACTAACCAGAGGGTACAAAGACAGTACCCAAATCAGCAAAATCAGAAATGAAAAGGGAGACATAACTGATACTGAGGAAATCCAAAATATCATCAGATCCTACTACAAAAACCTATCCTCAAAATAAGTAGAAAATCTAGATAAAATGGACAATTTTATAGACAGATACTTGGTACCAAAGTTAAATCAGGATCAGATGAATGATCTAAACCATTGCAAAACCCCTAAAGAAATAGAAGCATTCATTAATATTCTCCCAATCAAAAAAAAAAAAAAAAAACAACTCTGGGACCAGACAGGTTCAATGCAGAGTTATACCAGACCTTTAAAAGAGACTTAACACCAATACTCTTCAAACAATTCCACAAAATAGAAACAGAAGGAACACTACCCAAATTGTCCCATGAAGCCACAATTACTCTGATACTTAAACCACACAAAGACCAAACAATGAAAGAGAACTTTAGACCAATTTCCCTTATGAATATTGATGCAAAAATAATCAATAAAATTCTTGTCAACTGAATCCAAGAACACATCAAAATGATCATCCACCATGATCAAGTAGGCTTCATTCCAGGGATGCAGGGATGGTTCAATATATGGAAATCCATCAATGTAATTCACTACATAAACAAAGAAAAAAACAACATGATCTTTCTTTAGATGCTGAGAAAGCCCTTGAAGAAATCCAACACCTCTTTATGATAAAAGTCTTGGAAATATCAGGAATTCAAGGCCCATACCTCAACATACTAAAATCGATATACAGCAAACCAGTAGCCAACACCAAACTTAATGGAGAGAAACTTGAAGCAATAACACTGAAATCAGGGACTAGATAAGGCTGTCCACTCTCTCCCTAACTGTTCAGTTTAGAATGTGAAGTCCTAGCCAGAGCAGTTAGACAACAAAAGGAGGTCAAAGGGATTCAAATTGGAAAGGAAGAAGTCTAAGTATCACTATTTGTAGATGATATGATAGTGTATTTAAATGACCCCAAAATTCCACCAGAGAACTCCTAAGTCTGATAAACAGCTTCAGCAAAGTGGCTGGATATAAAATTATTTCAAACAAATCAGTAGCCTTCCTATACTCAAAGGATAAACAGGCTGATAAAGAAATTAGGAAAACTAAACCCTTCACAATAATCACAAATAATATAAAATGCCTTGGTGGGACTCTAACCAAGCAAGTGAGAGATCTGTATGACACGAACGTCAAGTCTCTGAAGAAAGAAATTGAAGATCTCAGAAGATGGAAAGATTTCCCATACCCTTGGAATGGCAGAGTTACTACAGTAAAAAAAGGACATCTTGCCTAAAGCAGTCTACAGATTCAAAGCAATCCACATCAAAATTCCAACACAATATATATATATGCAATGCCCTGATAACTGTAAGTCAGTAAGTATATGGATAGTTCCATGTTTATTAATTAAATATTATTTTTTTAAAAAAGCTTGAATATAATTGGCTAGAACTTAATAGATATAGTATTTTTTAGAATTCACAAATTTGCACAAAATTGAAGAGTATGTGGAAAGCATAAGTTTACATATATAAGAATTCTTTAATTCACACCAACTGCAGACTCTCTTCCTTTCAGATGTTGCTGCCTCACAGTTTTGGGTGTTCCAGCCTACAATCTACTTACATCTCATAACAATCTCAAGAACCCCATTCTTCCCACCTCCTGTAGACAGGCCTTTCAAGAGATCAAAACCCTAAAAGTATAAGAGCAGCGGACAGAACTAGGAATCACTATTATATCACATTCAAATTAAGTCCACTGTTGCCTCAGAGCCCCTTACCAAGTAATGCCATTCTATCCCTGTAAATATTTACTGTAGGAAGAAGTACAAGAAAGTATAGTGTCTCTAAGTCTAGATAGTCAGCTGATCTGGCCCATATACACATGATGTAAGACTTTCCCTATTTTTTCATACATGACATTTAAAAAATCTCTGCTCTCCTTGGGAGGCAGAAATTTATGTTCGAGACCTGTAGGTACTACACACTGGCCGTATTGACCCCTACGGGTCTCTATTTATTTACACTATGGAACACCACTCTGCAATTAAAAACAATGAATTCACGAAATTCTTAAGCAAATGGTCAGAACTGGAAAATATCATCCTTAGTGAGGTAACCCAATCACAAAAGAACGCACATGGTATGCAGTCACTGATAAGGGGATATTAACACAGAAACTCGGAATACCCAAGACACAATTCACATATCAATAGATTTTCAAGAAGATGGAAGGAGAGACCCCTGGTCCTGGAAAGACTGGATGTAGGGGAATACCAGGACAGAGAAAAGAGAGGGGGTTGAATGGGGAACAGGGGGAGGGAAGAGGGCTTATGGGACTTTTGGGGAGGGAGGAACCGGGAAAGGGGAAATCATTCGGAATGTAAATAAAAAAAAACGTAGAAAATAAAATTAAAAATAAATATAATCTAAAAAAAAAGAGAGAGATTACAGCAGCAGTCAGATGATATTGCTCTGACATTTCTCACCTGCTTCTGAAGTCTGTGTCCTTGATTCTATGCTACCTTACCTCCAACCCACAAGGGCAAGTAGGGTTGGGCAGTGAGTAGTCCAGGCACAAGCAGCATCTGGCACCCAACATGGTCGATGGACTACTTCATCATCCTCATATTGTGGCTGCTTGTGAACCTCCTTTTCTGGAGGCTGTTTTGCCTGTTGCTGCAAGGAAACTGCTCACAGTTCGACCTACTCTGCTCTTCTTCTCCTCGCAGTGCTGTTGTCAAACCCCTTTCCATTGCTTCTTTGGTGAGTTGGCCCCTTAGTGTTTTATGTAGTAGGTCCCGTGAAAGCAAGAGCTCAGACTTCATTTCTGTCTTCTTCGTCTTTTTTTTTTTTTTGTCTGTTTGTCCAGATGAATTTTCACTTTTGGTCTTGGTGCCAGGGTGAGCACACCATGGTGTCATCTTGCCACGTTTGCTGTCTTCTTTGTCTTTGTTTCTCTGCTCTCCCTGGCAAAAGACATACTTTCACTTTTGGTCTCAGTTTGAGAGTGAGAGTGTGGACACCTTTTCTGCCTTGTCATTTTCACTTTTGTTTTGGATTCATCCTGATACCTGACATAGGGGCTGGTTTTCCAGGTGGTGGAACGAGGGATTGACTCTGGAACACCTTTTCCATTCTGGGGACACCTGCAGGCATAGCAAAGGGCCTTTGACCTACACCCGAGGGAGTTCTCTGCTTAGTAAATGACTGTAATTGCCTCTTCTTTCATATTTGTCATATCTGTTGATCGTTTGTTTCCTTTGAGCTCATTGTCATGGATTCCATTCCTTCCACCATCAAGGACCCCATATTAGGGCTCTGAAAACCCTTCTGGTTACTCGTGGTGAGGCTCATGACCTGAACCAATTTTTGGAGGAGGCTGCTATTTTGGCCACCTGGATATCTCCAGAAAACGTGGGGAACCATGACCTCTGGATGAGTGTTCTCTTCCTTGCCAGCAAGCACTGGGTACATGCTAGGATTATCCTGCCCTTGTTCGTTGTCCCCATCCTCCTTGCAGTCATCTCCAATCTTAACAATTCTCCAGAGGAAGTGGAGGCCACCCATAACAAACACTGCCAGGATCAGACTAATATTCATCTTTCTATTACCGACCCTGTCCCACTTTCTCTGGGCAAACAGGTTGATTACAGTGTTGAGGATGAAGGGACTTTTGCTCCAGGTCTCCGGCCATCAGGCTTCAAGCTGTCTTCCAGCCCTGCTGTTCCATGTCCCTGACTCAATAGCCCTTTCAATCCTGTCCCATCAGACCCATCTTACCCCTTTTGTGTGATTTAGGAGGAATTTGCCTTCCAGTGTTCACTTCTGTAGTGGTCACTCCTTCAATTCTTGTCCCTTATGCTTGATTGCCTCTCCCTCCACTTGGGGTGTGGGGGTGTCTCATTCTCTTCAGGTATATCATGAGGCTTTCCCTGTCAATTTTGACTCTGATGCGACTGCTAGGCTCTGGGTTCCCACTCTTCTGGCAGACTTGGTACTAATCAGAAAAGCTACCAATGATTCTGACCCAGATGCCTCTTATTTTGAACAAGTACTCAAGCAATGGGACATGCACCTCCAGACCCATTATGATTGGTATAATCTCCTTAAATTGGTACTCAACCCTGTTGTATTTCTTTTTTTGTTGTTGTTGTTTTGTTTTGCTTTCTTTTGTCTCTTTCTTTTTTTATTAGATATTTTCTTTATTTACACTTCAAATGTTATCCCCTTTCCTGGTTTCCCCTACCATATCTCATCCCTCCCTCCCCCTACTCACAACCCACCCACTCCCTCTAACCTGTTCTGTCATTCCCCTATACTGGGGCATGCAGCTTCCTCAGGGCCAAATTTCTTAATTGGAGGTCTGCATATCATGACTTGGAGGAGAATCAGGCTAGGATTAACCTGGAATATAACCTTAATGTTAATTTTGAAATGCTTTTTTATTATTATTAGATATTTTCTTTATTTGCATTTCAAATGTTATCCCTTTCCCACGTTTCCCCTCTGAAAACCCATCCCCTCTCTCCCTGCTCACTCACCCACCCACTCCTGCTTCACTGACCTGGCATTCCTCTACACTGCAGCACTGAGCCTTCACATGTCCAAGGGCCTCACCTCTCACTGAGATGTCTGACCAACCAGTACTTTTGACATGCTTTCTGGCCATTGGACATAGATTAACCCTGTCACTCAGGCCACTATTAGACTGTATGCTTACTTTAACCAGGTTGCTGATCTTGCCTTTAAGGTCCTTAAGGCCTGCACTCCTCGTACACCCTTATGCTTACTCTTACATTTTTGTCCAACAGTCTATGAAGTCCTTCACGGACTTCCTGTTCCATGTGACTGAGGCAGTGAAAAGGCAGGTCCAACCAGAGACATGCTTATCAAGCAGCTTGAATGGTAGGGCCTTAACATCCCTACTTGAATGCTGTGGCAGCCGAAAGGAATGGTGATATCCATAAATGGGTTGTTGTCACTCGTGATTTGGATCCTGGTGCAAGCCCCATTACAGCCCTGAATGGCTCCATTGATGCCTTGGTCATGGAGCATGTACAGAGGATGTGCTCTCCCGCTGAAGGGCCCTCTGATCACAACTGTTGGGGCTGTGGCAAACCTGATCATCAAAACGGGACTGTCCCTCAGCTAGGATCAAGACCAGATATCCTTGTAATTACCTTTGAGTTATTTGGAACCCTTGACCAGCAGACATAATACTCCCATTTTTGACATTAAAATAAAGTCAGGGAAATATAGGCTTTGGTAGTATCTGAGAGCAACTAATGGACATATAGAAAAAATGGGGATCACTCAAGTGGAACTGCTTCATTCTAGTGCTATCCCACCCAAGTACCATGTGATGACCCTAGATATTAAAGATTGCTTTTTCCAGATCCCTTTGACTCCCTAGGAGAGATGCGATTTTGCCTTCACAGTATGACTAAGATGAATAAACCAGCTAAAAGATACCAGTGGACAGTTCTTCATCAAGGAAAGGAAAATAGCCCAACAATTTGTCAGTTATATCTGGCTGAAACCACACTGAGTTATCATTGTAGTCCATTATGTAGATGATATGATTGTATAGCCTAGGCTGCCTGATTTTGATTTTGAAAGAGTGTTCTCCCAATTGTTGCTTAACTTGGAAAAACTCAACTTGAAGGTTGCTCCAGAAAAGATTCAGAGAGTTCCCCCACATGCCTTCCTGGGCTTTTTTTTTTCTATTTCTGACAAGATTAAGCCCCTGGCCTTCTCCATTGTGGCAAAAGAGTCCCACTCCCTCATGGCACTACACCAGACAAAATAATTCTACCATTCACTTATGTTATTCTCAATTTCTCAATTATTATAGGCAGATTCCATCAGCTTTCAAGAAATGGTGGTGGGGTTCATGGGTTCTTTGGATTATCATATACCACCAGACAAACATCTTGCTGCTTTGTCCCAACTACTGTTTCCTTGACCCAGACAGCAACTATGGTGGAGGCTGTAGATAGTCTCTAAGTTCACTGAGGTGCTATATGTGCAGGAGGTACTAAATCAGCATCATTATCAAGCCATCCACATTTTACAACAACATATTGACTTACTGGCAGAATAGTTGGCCCTTGTTAGGGACATATCTCTATTGGCATGTGACTCTAGGTTTCACTCAATCTACCTAACCCTTTACCAGGAACATCCTGATTACAACCCCCTAAGGAAATGATCAAAGCCTGGGTGGCAGAGATCCATGAGGCCACAATGTAGGCTGTTTCTCATCTTCCCCTTGTGTGACATGCCTCCAGAGTGAAATCTCTTTGAGGGCTGATAGTCAATGATGGATTAGTTCCTGAAAGACAAGAAAACCTAAGAAAGTCACAGTCCAATATACTGGAAATCCTCCAACATGGGGGTCAATACTGTTGAGACAATGGTACCCAGTCTCCCACTAGACTGCCAAAATCTAAAACAAAAGGGTAGAAAGGCATCTCCTGCATGAGGACTTAATCAAAGACTGCCTGAGATACCAAGGATTGCTGAAACAGATAACACCAGCTAATTGGGAACTGCTATTTAGAAGAGATGCTTTCTTTTGACAAATTGGGTGAGGGTAGAGGGTATTAAAGGAGCTTGCATCAACACTCAGATGAGCTTGCTGTAGTGTTTCTCACCTGCTCCTGGAATCTGGGCTATTTTTTCCATTCCACCTCACCTCCAACCCTCAAGGGCAAGTAGAGTTGGGCAGCAGGCACTCCAGGGCACAGGCAGCAGGGATAGTCAATGAATCAATCCTAAGTATGAGTATGAGCAGACTATCATTGCAAAGACAAGAAATTCTTCTTATCAGGGCTTCTTCCACACAACAGCGAGGAAGAAGACAAAGAGAAATGCAAAGTACCCCTTAAGCAAAGCTGTATGGAGAGGGTGCTGCTACTTGAACTTCAGGATCCACTTTTGAAAAGCAATAGGTCTTGTATCTACTCGAAGAGACTAACACCCCAGGAGCATACCTGAATCCTACTCTGTACCTTCCACTCTGGATAGGATACATTTGAGGTTTCAACTGTCCAGCAGTTCCTGGAAAAGACTGTTTTCAAGACAAGTTGAGGGCAGCATCAAAAACAATTCCCACATATTTCACCTTTAAGGTGAACTGACAGATTCTTTCTTCTTAAAGAGCTGTTATCTTTCTTATTTTCCTTGTCAACCTTGTATGAATATATAGTTATAAATTAATGTATTTCATTTTGTTTTTTAAATAGTAGTTAGATTCATATATTATCTATAAAAGTAAAAGTCATTCAAATGGTTTGAGCAAACTAGATATGTATCTCTTTATTAAGATTATTAAATTTATAATAATAATTTCATACATTTTTACATTTAGAAAATTTAAAATCATGTATATTTTTCTAGTGTGTGCATGTAAGTTAGATCACCTATACTCTGATTAAAATTCAAGTATATCAATTCTAAAGAAAACTAAATCAATACAAATTAATTATATCTCAAGCCAGAAGTAATGTCTCATACATTTATGTCTTTAATCTTAGCATTAAGAAGGCAGGGCAGGTGGATCACTGTGAATTAGAAGCCAGAACAGTCTATATATCAAGTTCTAGGCCAAGCAATATGGTACAGTGAGATCATTTCTTAAAAAGAAAAAGGAGGAGGAAAAAAAGGAGAAGGAGCAAAAGAAGCTGAAGCTGAAGCAGCAGGAGAAGAAGCAGAAGAAGAGGAAGAAGAGGAAGAGGAAGAAGAAGAAGAAGAAGAAGAAGAAGAAGAAGAAGAAGAAGAAGAAGAAGAAGAAGAAGAAGAAGAAGAAGAAGAGGAAAGGGAAGAGGAAGAAGGAGGAGGAAGAGGAAAAGAAGGAGAAGAGAAGGAGGAATTATTTGATTTTATAGGGGCATGGTTTCTCCTGACAAAGTCAGAACCATTTACAAATGCAATGGAGATGTTGGTAAAACTTTCAAAACTAAATTCTACCATTAACTGGATAGAAATATGCTCATTGGAAATTGAATATCAGGTAGAAATATAAACCCAATGCTACTGATTACAATTTAGAATCCCGTTATATAACTTTCTACTCACAGCAGATTTCAGTGTGGACCATGAAGTTCCTGTTGCTTTTACATTGCATGAACAAAGTTAGAGAAGTACACAAGACTAAGAAAATTACAGACAAGTTTAATGTTTGTTATGGAAAATACTACTACATCCAAACACTGTAAAACCACTTCCATACACTGTATGCTTTTCACATAAGCAAGATTTTTCTGTGGTTTCTGTTGAAGTTCAAACTGAACTCTCAATTTGCTAGCAAGCAAATAAAGACGTATCCCTTCCATTGTTTTGCAATGTTTTGCCTTGTCTCATTTCTATGTCATTTGAATTGATGAAGTTTAGAAGCCAGCTAGTCAAATTTTCAGTCTCATTATGTAGGAGTTATTAATAATTTTATTTATTTACATTTCAAATGCTGCCCCTTTCCTGGTCCCCCTGCCATGAGTTCTTTACCCCATCCCACCTCCACTTTGCTTCTGATAGGGTGCCCCCTCTCCCAACTGCCCACTCCCACTTTACCCACCCAAGCATCCCCCTTCCATGGAGCATCAATTTTCTACATGATTAGGCATATCCTTTGACACTGGGGACACAGACCAGCCAATGTATACTCTTTGATTGATGGCTTAGTCTCTGGTAGATCTGAGTAGTCCAGGTTAGTTGGTACTGTTGTTCTTCCTATGGGGTTGCAATCCCCTTCATTTCCTTCAGTCCTTCCCCTAACTCCTCCATAAGAGTCCCCAACCTCAGTCCAATGGTTGGCTGTAAGTGTCTGCATCCATATCAGTCAGCTTCTGATAGAGCCTCTCAGAGAACAGCCATGATAGGCTCCTGTCTGCAAGTACAACATGGCTTCAGTAACAGTGATGGGGTTTGTTGCCTGTGCCTGGGATAAATACCAAGTTGGACTGGTCTCTGTATGGCCTTTCCTTTAAGCTCTGCTCCATTTATGTTCCTGCATTTCCTTCAGGCATGAACAACTCTGAATCAAAAATTGTGAAAATCACAGGTGGCTCCATGTCTCAAAGGGGGTCCATATCTATCTATTGGAGCTGATCTCTTTAGGTTCCATTTCTCCATTATTGGGCATTTAGGCTAAGGTCAACACCACTGGGCCATGAGAACCTCTCATATGCCTGGTGTCTGGGACTTTCTAGAGTTTTCCCTGCCTCTCCCTAACACTGCTGCATATTTCTGTTCATTCTCCTGTCCCTCTGTGCTCCTCTCCTGTCTCCCCCATACCTGATCCTGTCCTTGCTTTTCCCCTCCCATTCCCTCTTGCACCTAGTTCCTTTCCTCCTTCTCCCTCATGTGACTCTTGACAAATGGGAACTCATGGAACTGAAAAGTTTCCATAAAGTAAAGGCCACAGTCAGTAAGACAAAACAGCAACCACAGATTTGAGAAAAGATCTTCACTAACACAGCGTCTGATAGAAGGTTAATATCCAAAATATACAAAGAACTCAAGAAGTTAGACTCCAGAAAAATCAAAGAACCCAATTTAAAAATGGGATACAGAGCTAAACAGAATTCTCAACTGAGGAATCTTAAATGGCCAAAAGGCACTTAAAGAAATGGTAAACACCCTTAGTCATCAGGGAAATGCAAATCAAAACAACCATGAGATTCCACCTTATATGAATCAGGCTAGCTAAGATCAAAAATTCAAGTGACAATGCATGATGACAAGTATTGTAGAAAGAGGAACACTTCTTCATTGCTGGTGGGATTGCAAACTGGTACAACCACTCTGAAAATAAATCCGGTGGTTCCTCAGAAAATTGGAATAGTTCTACCTGAAGACTCAGCTATACCACTCCTGGGTATATACCCAAAAGATGCTCCACTATATCACAAGGACACATGCTCCACTATGTTCTTAGCAGCCTTATTTGTAATAGCCAGAAAGCTGGAAACAATAGAAATGTCCCTCAACCAAGGAATGGATACAGAAAATGTGGTTCATTTATACAATGGTATACTACTCAGCTATTAAAAATGAGGACATCATGAGTTGGGCTGGCAAATGGATGAAACTAGAAAATGTCATCCTGAGTGATGTAACCCAGAACTAAAAGAATATATATGGTATGTACACACTAATAAGTGACATTAGCCAAAAAGTTCAGAAAACCTATAATACAACTCTGATCATATGAAGCTTAACAAGAAGCAAGGCCCAAGTGTGGATACTTCAATACCAGTTCAAAGTGGGGGAAAAAGTACCCATCCTTTTTTTTTCACCAGAACTTTGTGAAACATGAAGATTTGGGTATAAAAGGAAGTGTAGGAAACTGATTTATCTGCTTACAATGTATATGCTTACATTTATTTAGGTCTTCATTCACACTCTTTAAAAGAGTCTAAGAACAATATCAACAATAACATGCTATGAAACTTATTTTCAAGCCCTTTCTACATTTTATTGCTATTATCAAAGTATATAGGCTCAAATGTTTCATTCTAGCTACACACATAAGGTAAGTTGCTTGTGTCAATGTCTCATTTGACAATGGTGCTAAAGTCATAGATTCTATTTGATGAGCCAATTATTTATTAGCAGTTATGTTGAGTAATCATGAGATAGAAAAAACACTGTCTACAAAAAAACATTTTTCATTTATTTTCACTTATTTACCTTATTATAAATTTTAGCATAATTTGTTAATAATATCCATCTTTATCTGCCAACTACTCTCAGATACAAACCCAACCCTACCCAAACAACTCTTTCTCTATGTTTAGAGGTCATAAAGTCTAGTTTGTGCTATATCTATATAGATGTATAGTAGCCTTCCATTGGAGCATGAATTTCCTACCCCTAAAAAATATTAACTCTTTCTGTCTGAATAGCTGTGGATTTGCAATAACTCTCTAGGTAGGAGTCTGACATCTTTCCTACCTCCTCTCTTCAACATTGTGAGGGGCTAGTGCATATTATCCACAATTGTTAATTCATATGAGCAACTGCTCTGCTGTGTCCAAAATATCACTGTTCTCTTATACTCATCTACCACCTCCAGCTCTTACAAAATTTCTCTCCCCTCTCCTGCAATGCACACTGAACCTTGGGTGGAAAAAATGATGTATGGGTGTTTATTTAGGAATATTTATTTCACAATCTCCGAAATAATCATGGTAACACAAAAGGCCCAGGGTAGTCAAAGCAGTCCTTAACAAAAGAAAGAAATAGGAAAATAAAACTACTAGAGGTATTACCCATCCAAGACTTTAAGTTATGACACAAAGCTATAGTAATAAAAATGGCATTGTGCTGTCTTAAAACAGACACATTGAACTGTTGAGTAAAATTGAGAATTCATATGTAAACCCACACTCTGAAAGTGTTTGATTTGATTTTTGTTTTCTTTTTTAATGAACAGCCCAACAATATACGTTGAATCAGAGAAAGTGTCTTCATAATATGCTAATAGACTGAATAAGCTACATATATAAAAATGAGAGTGGGTCCTTATATTCCATCCTATACAAAACTCAGCTCCTAATAGATCAAAAGATGCCCCACTATGCCACAGTTGCAAGTTTTCCACTATGTTCCTATCAGCCTTATTTGTGACAGCCAGAAGCTAGAAATAACCCAGATGTCCCCCAATGGAAAAATGGATTCAGAAAATGTGGTTCATTTACACAATGGAATACTACTCAGCTGTTAAGCATAAAGACATCTGTCCTTCCAGTCTTGTCTGGTTTACCTTGGGAGCAAACACTGCAACCAGCTGTGCAACACCCAGAGGAACCTCCGCTCACAGAGTCACAGGATCACAGGATCACAGGATCACAGGACTCCAGGATCCCAGGAGCTCGGTCACACCAAGGTCCCAGGGCCCCAGAGACAGCTTGACTCCCAGGAGCTCTGATACACCCAGAATCTCAGGATCACAGGATCCCAGAATCCCAGAACCACAGAGACAGCTGGACTCTGAGGAACTCTGACACAACCAGGATCACAGGATGGACAGGCTACAGTCATATATAGCAGGGGAATGTAGCATTAGAGATAACCAGATAGAGGGAGGCAAGTTTAAGAACACAAGCAACAGAAACCAAGGAAACATGGCATCATCAGAACCCAATTCTCCCACCAGAACAAGACATGGATAAACATCACACTGGAAAAGCAAGATTTGAATCTAAAATCACTTCTTATGATGATGATAGAGGACTTTCAGAAGGACATAAATAACTCCCTTAAAGAAATATAGGAAAACACTGGTAAACAAGTAGAAGCCCTTAAATTGGAAACAACAACAACAAAAAAGTCCATTAAAGAACTACAGGAAAACACAATCAAACATGTGAAGTGAATAAACAAAACCATTTAACATTTAAAAATTGAAATAGCAACAATAAAGAAACCACAAAAAGAGACAACCCTGGAGTTAAACCTAGGAAAAGGATCAGGAGCCATAGATGCAAGCATCACCATAATACAAAAGATAGAAGGGGCAGAAGATACCACAGAAAATATTGACACAATAGTCAAAGAAAACACATAAAGCAAAAAGCTCCTAACTCAGAACATTCAGGAAATCCAGGACACAATGGAAAGACCAAACCTAAGGATAATAGGTATAGATGAGAGCAAAGATTTACAACTTAAAGGGCCAGTAAATATCTTCAACAAAATTATAGAAGAAAACTTCCCTAACCTATAGAAAGAGATGCACATGAACATACAAGAAGCCTACAGAACTCCAAATAGACACTGGACCAGAACAGAAATTCACCCCTGTCACCTTATAATCAAAACACTAAATGCACTAAACAAAGAAAGAATATTAAAAGCAGTAAAGGGAAAATGTCAAGTAATATATAAATGAAGACCTATCAGAATTACACCAGCTTTCTGACCAGAAACTATGAAAGCTAGTAAAGCCTGGGCAGATTTCATACAGACCCTAAGAGAACATAAATGCCAGCCCAGGCTACTATACCCAGCAAAAGTATCAATTATCATAGATGGAGAAACTAAGATATTCCATGACAAAACAAATTTTATAAAATATCTTTCTACAAATTCAGCTTTACAAAGAATAACAGATGGAAAATACAAATACAGAAGGGAAACCCATACCCTAGAAAAAGCAAGAAGGTAATCTTTCAACAGCCTCAAAGGAAGAGAACTGCACAATCATAATTCCACCTCTAACAACAAAAGTAACAGAAAGAAGCAATCACTTTTCTTTAATATCTCTTAACATCAATGGACTCAATTACCCAATAAAAAGATATAGACTAACAGACAGGATACATAAATAGGACCCAACATTTTGCTGAATACAGGAAATGTGCCTCAGTGACAAAGACAGACACTACCTCAGAGTAAAAGGTTGCAAAACAATTTTCCAAGCAAATGGTGCCAAGAAACAAGCTGGGGTAGCCATTCTAATACCAAATTAAATCGACTTTGAACCAAAAGTTGTCTAAAAAACGACAAGGAAGGACACTTTATACTAGTAAAAGGAAAAATCTACCAAGATGAACTCTCAATTCTGAACATCTATGCTCCAGATGTAAGGGCACTCACATTCATAAAAGAAACTTTACTAAAGCTCAAAGCACACATTGCACCCCACACAATAATAGTGGGAGACTTCAACATCCCACTCTCAGCAATGGACAGAAAATGGAAACAGAAACTAAACAGAGACACTGTGAAACTAACAGAAGTAATGAACCAAATGTATCTTGCAGATATTTATATAAAATTTCATCCTAAAGCAAAAGTATATAACTTCTTCTCAGCACCCCATGGGACATTCTCCAAAATTGATCGTATAATTGGTCACAGAACAGGACTCAGCAGATACAAGAATATTGGAATAATTGCATGCACCCTATAAGATCACCACAGTCTAAGGTTTGTCTTCAATAACATCAAAAACAGCAGAAAACACACATACACAAGGAAGATGAACAACACTCTACTCAATAACAACTTGGACAAGGAAGAAATAAAGAAAGAAATTAAAGACTTTTTAGAATTTAATGAAAATGAAGACACATCATACCAAAACTTATGGGACACAATGAAAGCAGTGCTAAGAGGAAAACTCATAGCTCTAAGTGGTTCCACAAAGAAAATGGAGAGAGCTTACACTAGCAGCTTGACAGCACATCTGAAAGCTCTAAAACAAAAAGAAGCAAATACACTCAAGAGGAGTAGATAACAGGAAATAATCAAACTCAGGACTGAAATCAACCAAAGAGTAACAAAAAGAACTATACAAAGAATCAACAAAACCAGGAGATGGTTCTTTGAGAAAATCAACAGGATAGATAAACCCTTAGACAGACTAACCAGAGGGCACAGAGTCAGTACCCAGATTAATAAAATCAGAAATGAAAAGGGAGACATAACAATGGAAACTGTGGAAATTCAAAAAAATCATAAGATCCTACTGCAAAAACTTATATTCAACAAAATTGTAAAATCTGAATGAAATGGATATTTTTCTAGACACATACCAGGTGCCAAAGTTAGTACAGGATCAGATAAACCATCTAAATAGTCCCATAAACCCTGAAGAAATAGAAGCAGTCATTAATAGTCTCCCAACCAAAAAAAGCCTAGGACCAGATGGGTTTAGTGGAGAATTCTATCAGAACTTCAAGAAGTTCTAATATCAATACTCTTCAAACTTTTGCACAAAATAGAAACAGAAGGAACACCACCTAATTCGTTCTATGAAGCCACAAATACACTTCTACCTAAACCTAACAAAGACCAAACAAAGAAAAAGAACTTTAGACCAATTTCCCTTATGAATATCGAAGCAAAAATAATCAATAAAATTCTTGCCAATCAAATCCAAGAATACATCAAAATCATCATTCACAGCAATCAAACAGGCTTCATCTCATGGATGCAGAGACGGTTCAATATATAGAAATCCATCAATGTAATCCACTACATAAACAAACTCAAAGAAAAAAAACATGTAATCATCTCATTGAATGCTGAAAAAGCATTTGACAATATTCAGCATCCCTTCATGTCAAAAGTCTTGGAAATATCAGGAATTCAATGCCCATACCTAAACATAGTAAAAGTAATATTCAGCAAGCCAATAGCCAACATCAAACTAAATGGAGAGAAATTTAAAGCAATCCCACTAAATCAGGGACTAGACAAGGCTACCCACTTTCCCTCTATCTATTCAATATAGTACTTGAAGTTCTAGCTAGAGCAATTAGACAGCAGAAGGAGGTTAAAGGGGTACAAATTGGAAAGGAAGAAGCCAAAATATCTCAATTTGCATACAAAATGATCATATACTTAAGTTACCCCAAAATTTCACCAGAGAACACCTAAAGCTGATAAGCAACTTCAGCAAAGTGACTGGATATAAAATTAACTCAAACAAATCAGTAGCCTTCCTCTACTCAAAGAATAAACAGGCTAAGAAAGAAATTAGGGAAATGACACCCTTCACAATAGTCACAAATAATATTATGTACCTTGGTGTGACTTTAACCAAGCAAGTGAAAGATCTGTATGACAAGAAATTCAAGTTTCTGAAGAAAGAAAACGAAGAAGATCTCAGAAGATGGAAAAATCTCCCATGCTCTTGGATTGGCAGAATTAATGTAGGAAAAATGGCCATCTTGCTGAAAGCAATCTACAGATTCAATGAAAGCCACATCAAAATTACAACTCAATTCTTCATAGAGTTAGAAATAGAAATTTGCAAATTCATTTGGAATAACAAAAAAACAGGATAGCATAAACTATTCTCAACAGTAGAAGACCTTATTGGAGAATTGCCATCTCTGATATAAAGCTGTATTACAGAGCAATAGTGATAAAAACTGTACAGTATTGATACAGAAAGAGACAGGAAGATCAATGGGATAAAATTGAAGACCCAGAAATGAATTCATGCACCTATGGTCACTTGATATTTGACAAAGGAGCTAAAAACATCCAGTGGAAAAAAGACAGCATTTTTAACAAATAGTGCTGGTTCAACTGGAGGTCAGCATGTAGAAAAATGCAAATTGACCCATTCTTATCTCCTGTACAAAGCGCCAGTCCAAGTGGATCAAGAACCTCCACATAAAACCAGATACACTGAAACTTAAAGAGGAGAAAGTAGGGAAGTGCCTCGAATACATGGACACAGCGGAACATTTCCTGAACAGAACACCAATGGCTTATGCTCTAAGATCAAGAATTGACAAATGGGACCTCAAAAAAATTGCAAAACTTCTTTAAGGCAATGGATACTGTCAATAGGACAAAATGGCAACCAACAGATTGGGAAATGATCTTTACCAATCCTACATCTGATAGATGGCTAATATTCAACATGTACAAAGAACTCAAGAAGTTAGACTCCACATAATCAAATAACCCTATTAAAAATGGTATAAAGAGGTAAGCAAAGAATTTTCATCTGAGGAATATTGAATGGCCAAGAAGCACCTAAATAAATGTTCAACATCCTTAGTTACTAGGGAAATGCAAATCAAAACAACCCTGAGATTCCACCTCACACCAGTCAGAATGGCTAAATTCAAAAACTCAGGTGACAGCAGATACTGGGGAGCATGTGGAGAAAGAGGAACTCTCCTCCATTGCTGATGGGATTGCAAGCTGGTACAACCACTCTGGAAATCAGTTTTGTGACTACTCAGAAAATTGGACATTGTACTATCTGAGGACCCAGCCATACCACTTCTGGGCATATACCCAGAAGATGCTCCAACATGTAATAAGGACACATGCTCCACTATGTTCATAGCAGCATTATTTATAATAGCCAGAAGCTGGAAAAAACCCAGATGTCCTTCAACAGAGGAATGAATACAAAAAAAAGTGGTATATTTACACAATGGAGTACTATTCAGCTATTAAGGATAAATTAATGAAATTCTTAGGCAAATGGATGGAACTAGAAAATATCATTCTGAGTGAGGTAATCAAATCCAAAACGAACACACCTGGTATGCACTCACTGATAAGTGAATATTTGCCCAAAAGCTCTGAATACACAAAATACAATCCACAGACCACATGAAGCTCAAGAAGAATGCAAAGTGTGGGTAATTTGGTTCTTCTGAGAAGGGGATCAAAATACTCACAGAAGCAAATATGTAGATAAAGTATAGAGCAGAGACTGAAGGAAGAGCCATCCAGAGACTGTACCACCTGGGGATTCATCCCATATACAGTCACCAAACCCCAACACTATCATGGATGCCAAGAAATGCTTGCCTAAAGGATACTGGTATGGCTGTCTTCTGAGAGGTCCTGCCAGAGCCTTACAAATACAGAGACTGATGTTCATAGCCAACCATTGTACTGAGCCAAGGCATGATAATATCTCCTGTATATGATAGGAAAGTTGCGCTCATGAAATCTCAAAAATATGATTTTCTTAACAAGGCCTGAAAAATGTCACCAACTGACATGTAAAGGTGAGTGGAGGAAATATTCTCACAAGGCAACATGCCGAGATCAAGAGCTATAGGCAATTAATGGTTACTGGCAGAGAGATAATCAGTCTTTTCCAGAAATGTGCCCCTTCATATGTTATCCTATTCCAAGTGTCTAGCCCTAAATACCTACACATACACACAGTGCCAAATGATTTTTATAAATTTAAATGTATGACTATGTGTAACAATAATAATTAAATAGTAAAAGTAGGTGCGTTTGAAAGGGAAGGGCATGGGAAGAGTTGGAACAAATGTAGGAGTAAATGATTTAAATACAGTATTCATATATAATTCTCAAATTATAAAAATAGTTTTTAAAAAATGATTACTTCCATGATGGACAGTAAGAACATTCATCTTTACTTGCCCACTGAATGAACTTAGATAAACTACAGATGAATATCATCAGGTCATTGATGTTGCCAAAGCAAACCAACTTGAAAAAAGCCAAATCAGTAAGTTTGCTGTCACCAGAGTGAATATAATTTCTCCTGGAAAAATCAGAGCAGCTTTCAAGTAATACAGTGATACTGGAAATTTTTTTAAAAATATATTCTACATGAATTTGATAGAAAATATGTCTAATGCTGTTCTTAATTCAAGAGAAATACAAAGAAATTTCCAGTAGTTGGAATTTTGTCTCCTGACATAAAGTTCTGCCAATATCTGAACAGGATATGGGTAGGGTAATGAAGTTGGGGGTGAATGCAGATTAACCACGGACAGCTAACAAGTACAGTTTTGGTTACAGAAAACATCATTTCTTAAAACAGTGCAAAATAACACCAACCATGCACTGTGCGTCCTCATCACAAACCCCAATCTTCAATTGTTGGATCCTCATCTGCTAGTGTGCAAAGGAAGGCATATTCCCTTTTACTGTATTGCTACATTTTGCCATGTACAGCTCCTGGGTGATTTAATTCATCTTGTTTAGATGTCTGCTGGTAAAATGTTGAAAAGTAGTGTATGGGAGATGCAGAGAATGACTGAAGTGGAGGTGATCCTCAGTCCTCAGGAGATAACAAGATAACCAAAGTGATTCCTCAACCTTTGTGGTTTATTTCAGCTAATATGTGAAGCTGTGATGATAAATGGAAAAACTGTTCACTATTCAAAGCTGCCTTGTTTTCTATGGGAAGTTCATGCTTCCTACAGAGATCTGCAGATAATCAGTGCTGGAGATATGCACTCCAGCACTGTTATTTACAACCAAATCATCCTCTCTGTCTCTCTGTCTTTCTGTCTCTCTGCCTCTCTGTCTGTCTGTCTGTCTCTGCCAATCTCTGTCTGTCTCTCTGTCTCTCTGTCTCTCTCTCTGTCTCTCTCTTTTTCTCTCTCTGCCCTCGCTCCCTCCACACAGTCTAAAAACAAGAGGACGTATCTCAAGACCCAACTGTGTGACCCTAAGCTACAAATAAATGCTTGAGGTCTAGCCCCAATCCTGCATTTGTGTTACTTAATCTGCTTTCAAGAGATGACTTGTCAAAGGTGATCTATGTAAAATCTCATGAGGAACCTCAGAAAATCTAGATCTGCTGAGTTCTGTGTTCTATCAGTGCCTTGGAAGACCTGAGGAAGAAGCTGACCAGGCTCTAAACTTATGGACAATCTTTGTGTATATGCTTGCTTTTCTTCCCAGTGCACCATGGTGTGTTTGTAATGCTATTAGTTCCTATTTTCACTTTTCTCTATATTCATCTTTGGTCTTTTACCAGTTTCACACAGCCTTAGAAATATTTAAAATTTTTCACTGTGTATACATTTTTGGTTTATCTATTTGAAAGAAATGTTAAAGAACTTATTACTGTGCTATTATTCATTCACCTCATTAATATAATCTCTTTGTAAATACTGATACATTTCATTTGTTAAAATTTGCTTATATTAACTAATATTGGTTTTTATGTGTATACTGTGTGGTATGTGTGTATGTGTGTGTGTGTGTGTATGTGTGTGTGTGTGTGTGTGTGTGTGTGTGTGTGTGTTATTGGAGGCACATGCATGCCATAGTAGATGTCAGAGAACAACTTTTGTGAGATGGTATTCACCTTCTACTTCTGCATCACTAATCAGCTTGTATTCTTACAACCTTATTAGCCAATTCCTTAATATTTTCTCAATTTTATGTGTTATAGGACACTTCTATATAATGCATAGTCTGTGAAATAAAAATATGAAAACAATTAAAGTGTAGACAATGCATGATTTGGGGCTAGAAATTTGGCTGAGTGGATAAGAGTGCAAAGCAGACCAGTGTTCAATACCCATCTCCCACATGGTGCAACCATCTCTAATTCCACTCCCAGATGATACAATGGCCTCTTCTAACCTCCTAGGGTAACAGGCATAAATGGTGCCAAAATACCCATACACATAAAATGAATACATATAAAAATTTAAAAAGTAATTAGAAAATATGACCTAAAATGTACTGTATGAAAGCTTAATAAATACACATTGATCTCAACTTGTGGTATATCTGCTTTTTATTGATTATTTCAACACATTGCACTTCATGTCTTGTCTACTTTGTCTTGATAGAACTGCTAATAGATGTTAGTCCTATTTCTCTATTAAGGTGTGTATAAATGTTGTTGATTCAGCAAGTAAGAAACAGTTACATATACACAATGGACACTGACAACATTGTTTTATACATTCAGCATTACTAAAGACTTTGTATGCACCTGATTGTAGACAATTTGGCAATACTTGTTTTACATTACAAAAATATCAATTTTATTATCGATTGCACAAAGTTAATACTTAGTTTCTCAGCATATTTACATTCTTTTAAATGAATAGAATCTTTCCTTTTTGATTTTCCTAGGCATTCCTTTAAGAACCACCATTTACTAGATTTGTTAAATGACAGACATTTATGCACTCAATGTTCAGTTGGTTGAAGTCCAAGACCATGTCTATTAGTGTTGCACTCTGCAAGGCCTATCCTGCTGGGGTGTGCAAACGACTTTGTTCTAGGTCCAAAGATTCCTCATGTCTACCCCATTCTCATATGGATACCAGTCCCCTTATAGTTTCACCAAAATTATTTATTCACAAGGATATCAATAAATGATGTATTGCAGTGGTTCACAAGCTATGTGTTGCAAGCATTTTTGTGGTCACATATCAGATATCCTGCATATCAGATATTTTCATTATGATTCATAATAGTGGCAAAATTACAGTCATGAAGTAGCAATGAAAGAATTTTATGGTTGGGGGTCACCACAACATGAGGAACTGTATTAAAGGGTCATAGAATTAGGAAAGTTGAGAACCACTGCTGTAGGGTCACCTCCAAAATCATTACAGCATCAACACTTGCAGTTTCAGGATAAGCAAATTAGTTCTTCACATTCTTCCTGTGGTTGGTTCACTAATAGTATTCACATGCAGAAGGTACATGTTGAACAGTACCAGCTTTGGTTTGTTTTCTAATATGGAATGGCACTCCTTAACTGAGTGCATAAGAACAAATTTTGGCTACAGATTGGGGCTGTGGTTGTCTTCTTTGGCATTTTAAGCCTATCAGTCAGTTACTGTCTAGTATACAGTTTCTAAAGATATTTCTCATGTGAATATACTTTCTACAAATGCATGTAGATACTTTCTGAATTTGACTAGGATTCTGGTGATCACAATATCTTGCAATATACCCTCATCTCGAACTGGTTCCTAGGGAAATATAAATAGATTTACTCGTGGAAGGCCCCCACAAGGGAACAAGGAAATAATTCCACTCAGGTTTGTTTTGGTGAACCTATGAGTTTATTGGGGGTTTTGCAGAGACATGGGTCAGGATTTCTTACAGCAGCATGGAGACATAAGGACAGCTTCATCTCTGATTGTCCCCACAAGGATGTTGAACATCTCTTTAGGTGCTTCTCAGCCATTAGATATTCTTCAGGTGAGAACTCTTTGTTTAGCTCTGTACCCCATTTTTTAATAGGGTTATTTGGCTCTCTGGAGTCTAACTTCTTGAGTTCTTTATATATATTGGATATTAGCTCTCTGTCGGATGTAGGGTTGGTAAAGATCATTTCCCAGTTTGTTGGTTGCCACTTTGTCCTTTTGATAGTGTCCTTTGCCTTACAGAAACTTTGTAATTTTATGAGGTCCCATTTGTCAATTCTTGATCTTAGAGCATAAGCTATTGGAGTTCTGTTCAGGAAATTCTCCCCTGTGCCCATATGTTCAAGATTCTTCCCTAGTTTCCTTTCCCCTGCATGCAATAAGGACACATACTCCACTATGTTCATAGCAGCCTTATTTATAATAGCCAGAAGCTGGAAAGAACCCAGATGTCCCTCAATGGAGGAATGGATTCAGAAGATGTGGTATATTTACACATTGGAATACTGCTCTGCAATTAAAAACAATGAATTCACGAAATCCCTAGGCAAATGGTCAGAACTGGAAAATATCATCCTTAGTGAGGTAACCCAATTACAAAAGAACACACATGGTATGCAGTCACTGATAAGGGGATATTAACCCAGAATCTCGGAATACCCTAGACACAATCCGCATATCAATAGATTTCCAAGAAGATGGAAGGAGAGACCCCTGGTCCTGGAAAGACTGGATGTAAGGAATTGCCAGGACAGAGAAGCGAGAGGGGGTTGAATGGGGAACAGAGGGAGGGAGGGGGCTTATGGGACTTTCAGGGAGGGAGGGAGGAAATGGGAAAGGGGAAATCATTTGGAATGTAAATAAAAAACCTTAGAAAATAGTAATAATAATAATAATAATAATAATAACAATAATAACAATAATAATAAATAAGAAGACAACATAGGAACAAAAACTTCATATTTTGTTCTTTTCTTTTCCCACGAGATTGTAACTATGGCTGTGAACAGATTTTTCCTTTGGATTTTTCACATGAATTTGTGGGAGAGATTCCATCTGCAGATATTTTTTCTAACTAACTTCAAGGAATGTCAGTTTCTATACGTGAGAAATAATATTCCATTTCTGTAGGTGGACAAATAGCCTACACGTTAATAACATAGCATCCCCTTTTAGTGGTATATTACCCAAGTCCACATTTGCAAGTATCTGTTTCTCATAAAATTATCTGTAAAAAACATACAGAAAATAAATTCAAAATTTATTATTCAATAAATAAGTTTAGAAAGCTTTACTGGAAATAAAATCTAGACCAAACATAGACCCAGCAGTCTGAAGGGATTTATTTGTCAAAATAAGTGTTAAAGAATCTTATGTTTTCTAAAATTTCTCAAGGGTCTCTTACTAAATTTGAGCAGCACTGAGCACAGGTCACATGACTAACAGCCATGCTAAGTTCTTTATGCTTCCTGACTGAAGTTGTCTGTGCTCTGACTACTCACGGCCCAACCCTACCTGCTGTTGGGGGTTGGGGGTGAGGTGGTATGAAATCAAGACACAGACTCCAGACTCTGGAAGCAGGTGAGAAACTCTGCAGCAAGTTCATCTGAATGCTGCTGCAAGCTCCTTTAATACCCTCCACCTGCACACCATTGGTTCCAAGAAAGCATCTCTTCTAAATTTTAGTTCTCAATTGGCTGGAATTGTTTGCATCAGCAGGTCTCAGTCTCTCAGGCAGTCTTCAGTTAGGTCCTCCTGCAGGAGACACCTTTACAGATGCACAGCTCACAGCGTTTATTTAGAGGTGGGTATTGCAGGTCCTCCTACAGTCTTTGACCCAATTTTAAATAATTTTCTTATTTGATTAAATGTGTGTATTTCTTATATACCTTTCAAAACCAGTAATATACGTCTACAACAAAATTTGAGCTAGTTAAATATTAGTCACTTCTAGTTTACTCTAAATTTTTATGTTATGCTATCTTGGTTTTGTTTGTTTGTTTGTTTTGTCACCTTAGAAAACTTCAGGTGTATGATTACATATAATAAACCTACCACCAACAAATCCCTACTGTGACGTTTGATTAAGACACTGTCATAGGCATGCTTGGCATTTATGGGCATAGAAATTAAAATATATTATTACATATATAGGAACAAAATAGAGAAATTCAGTTCATTTCCCAGCAATAATTATGTTTCAAGAATTCTGGATCCCAAGTTGAATATGTGCATGTATATGTATATTATATGATATGTTATATGTATATACATGTGTCAGGGTTTCTATCTTGCACAAAACATCATGACCAAGAAGCAAGTTGGCGAGGGAAAGGGTTTATTCTGCTTACACTTCCACACTGCTATTTATCCCCAAAGGAAGTCAGCACAGGAAACAACACAGTGCAGGAACATGGAGGCAGAAGCTGATGCAGAGATCATGGAGGGGTGCTGCTTTACTGGACTGTTTTCTGTTTTACATGGCTTGCACAGCTTTCTTTATTATAGAACCCAGGACTACCAAACCAGGGATGGCACCAACCACAATGGGCCCTTCAACCCTTGATCACTAATTAAGAAAATACTTTACAGTTGAATCTCATGTGTGTGTGTGTGTGTGTGTGTGCGCGCAGCGCGCGCACGTGTGTGTCTGTATGTATCTCAGTGCTCTCCTACTGCAATGCATTAAGAAGATAGGAAAATTTTGCAATCAATTCCTTGCCCTAAAACTAAAGTGGAAGTGATATGATTCAAAAGGTTAAGACAATTCTTCACTTGCTCAGAATTTCCTCTTAAATATTTTAAATTAACCTTACATCTGAAACAATGGACGAAGCATATCTGATGTCCATGTCTATATTTTATAGTTCATTTCTGACATTTTCAGAAAATACAAAATTATTTTTTATATTGACACAATTACAGTTTTGCATTTGCAACATCTCACTGGAATGCATACAGGTATATCTCACATGCTATTCATTAATCATTTTTAAAATTTGAAAAGCATAATGAATAATACAAATATTGATTCCAGTTCTTACACTTAACTGATTCACATTCACATCTTTGTATTATAATAGACAGGTTTGTATCTTGCCTGCGGAGCTATAATATATTTGAATAGTGTTTAATTCACACAGAATCTTTTAAGTGCATAATGTTACATACACCTGAATAATTATGAAAGTATAAATTTAGATGACACACCACTGCAGTCACTGTTCCCTTCACATGCTACTTAGTAACAGATGTAGAACTACTGCCTACCGGCTTCCACTTTCTCTATACAGTTCTGTCTCCTGGGTATAGTTCTTTCCAGGTAGCAAGCCCTAGAAGAGCTGCAGGCCTCACAAATAACCATTGTTACATCACACACTAATGGGCCAAATATTCTTAGATTTATTTATTTATTATATGTCTCTTTACAGATGGTTGTGAGCCACCATGTGGGTGCTGGGATTTGAACTCATGACCTTTGGAAGAGCAGTCAGTGCTCTTACCTGCTGAGCCATCTCTCCAGCCCCTGGGTCAAATATTCTTATGGAAGTGCTTCATCCAGGAATGTCATTCCTGTCCTACCTACTTAGCCAGAGACTCAAAAAAGCATACTATCTCTAAGTCTAGTTAGATGATGTCAGCCAGTCTCAGGTCCATAAATGCATGGTACTATACTTTTCTCATTCCCTTACTCTCTTGGGAAGGGTCCTTAAAATACTGTGTTTTCCTTAGAGGTATGGTACTCACATTTTGGGCTTGTTTGTGTTATTTCCCATCTTAATGGACACTTCTACACTGTTTGTATCTCAAACAAACTCTGCCAGAAAGATGATCTATCTCCATACCTGGTCATCCATAACATATGCCAACTAAGAACTGATTTTTCCCTAGAACTTCAAAGCTGATCTCTACTATTCTCTAGGGAGAAGATAATTTTCTACCTTTAGGCCAGCATCTCATCTGCCATAGCACAGAAAGTAAGGATTGCCTGTTCTCTAGAATGAGGACACAATAATGAGCTGGGGGAAAGCAATTCCCATTGACGGGTAACAACAAAACGATGGGACTTTTCTGTTTAAAGTCAACATTTCAACACAGTAACAGATAAAACTGATCTTAACTACTTTCTGGGTTCTTCTTTTTTCTACATTTTATTCCCTTCTCAATAAGAATGAAAGAAGGCGTAGAACAAAGAGAGACGGCATGGGTGGGGAAGATCACTGAACCTATTGTTTTCCCTTTTGTTTCTACTAATAAACCATAACCAATCCCTCTAAATGGTCAGCAACCAACAATAATAACTCTTAGGCCCCTAGCACTTACATACCCTATAAAAAGTTCCCCAGAATTCCAAATGCCACACATTTGCAGAAACTGCAGCTGACAAAACCATGCCTTGGTTAGAGCACAAGGTGTGTCATAGGTTTGCTACTGAAGTCAGTCAGAAGAAGCCCCATATCCCTACATCTGGAATTAAAATGAAAATGCATTCTTATAACATTTCTGTTTTTTAAAAGAAACCAAAATTCTGAAATTGACACTACAAACAGAAGTGACAAAAACAGTATGTAGTAACAGAAAGATGACCACCATTTGCAGGGTGTTTATGTGGGCTGCTGCACTGTCTTCTCTGGAGCCTTTGGCCTTGTGCTGCATGTTTTCAGATGTCTCCAAAGGGAGAAGATGAACAAGGTAAGCATTATCAGGGACACAGTGAATGAGGTGGATATGAACATAGTGTTGATGAGTCAAAAAAAAAAGCCTAGAAAATTGAGTAGAGTTTCTTGAGATAGCACTGTAAGACATATTTGCTCATGTCCATCAATCTAGACCTCAATACATCTGCTTATGACTAACATGTTTAAGGATAAGATGAGCAAATATGCCAGCAATGTCAATTAAACTAATTTTGTAAAGGTTCAACTTCAGGTCAAGAAAAATACCATTTTAAGACTAGTTCTCTTGACAAAATAGAAGATGCTGAGGCATGTAGCAAGCCAGATGCTGAAATAATTGGTCACCATCCAAAAATTTTTCATAATTCTCTTAACTTTTCCAGTTATTAGAGATGGTGTGGATGGCTAATACCAATAAACATGCAACTAGTGACCAGCACACAGAGATTCTGGAGATAGCAAGAATAGTGAAAATCTAATACACTGCAGACATCTTTCTTCTCTTGATCCAGTACAGACCATAATGTGTACTATGGTCATAAATGCATTGTCTAAATTTCCTAATATAATTCTACACTTAAAATAAATATTAATGTGACAGATAGAATAAGATTTATTGCCACTGGATGGATGCTTTAGTTTCTGGTACTCAGATGAAGATGTGTTACTCAATCTGCTAAAAATGCTCTGTGGATAAAATTCTTGAAATCTCATAACATACATTGTCATGAGCCACTATATACAGTGCCAATCAAATATCAAATCTCTAATGATTTTAGCCACAGTTTTTTTGGGCAAAACTTTTCCATTTTCCATGGCAGCTAGTTTAATCTTTCCTCACATACTATGTGCCTTATACAGAGCACCGTAGTGATTTTGTTTTGTTCTTTTGTTAGTTTGTTTTTGAGTTTTTGTTGTTGATGATGATGTAGAACAAACACTGAATTCTCAGTGCTGAAATCAAAATAAAAATATACTTATTTGTATTTCCTTTGCTAGATTTTTGTATTTCTTTAAACAGATTTTAGTCTCGATATTTGATTTCTGGACAAGTAATTTTAAGAAACAGTAATTCATACCAGGCAACAAAATCTAGACTGACCTATAAAACAAAACCAACAGTAAATACCATCAAATTTAAGTTTGTACAGGGACATATTGATGTTTCCCAAAGTTCTTAGAGCAAGCTACCTGTTACCTAAAAATCTCATAGACACTATTGTTTCCTCTGAATTCTATACTGAGAATAATCGTCTTATTTTTACAAGGTCATGCATGTACACACACTGCTACCCATTAAAAGAAATATAAAAATGCTGCTGACATGCTGTTTAATTATTTCTGGTTCAACATTAATGGACTTCTAACTCATGCTTAGAACTGCTACTGTTCTCCAGATGCTATATAAAATAGTTTTCATTTATAACTGATGCAATAAGAATATAAATATGCTCTGGACATGTGACTCTTTTATCTCTGTATATGAACAAATTGGGAGATTGTCCAATCATGCTATAAAACAAAGAATTTAAATGAATTCATCTACATACCAATGGACTTTCCAACTCTCTGTATCTTTCTTTGTCGGTACACATGCTTTACCCCTAGCACCTAGGAGCTTCAGATATAGCTATCTCCCCTCCACATTGCACCAATATCTGCTGTGTTGCTAACATCACAGTCATCAAAGAAGATGAAGGATGGTGATTACCCAGACAAGCAGGAAATAAAGCATGACACTAAAATACCTTAAGAACTAAGAATAGCCAATGAATCAATGACTCAAAGTGAATGGAGGTATCAAAGAACACAGAAAAAAAACAGGTGTAAATGGTTACAGTAAAACTGATGTGGTGATACACACTGGTAACCGAACCTAATAGTGAAGAGGTGATGTAGGGGAGATAACTAATCCAAAAAATTCTGGAGTTGTAAATGAGACACTATTTAAAAACAAAGCCCTTTAGAGATTACAAGTAAAACATTAGGTACTCCCCATTTGGAGGATGGAGTACAGCCTCAGAAACCCTGGAACAAATGATCAACAGTTACAGAACAGATATAGGGGAAGATAAAAGCCTATAATAATGTGAAAAGTTTTTTTTTAATTATTTATTTTATTATATTTTTTTAATTTACATTCCAAATCATTTCCCCTTTCCCGTTTCCTCCCTCCCCGAAAGTCCCATAAGCCCCCTTCCTCCCTCTTTTCTTCATTCAACCCCCTCTCGTTACCTCACTAAGGATGATATTTTCAAGATCTGACCATTTGCCTAGGAATTTCGTGAATTCATTGTTTTTAATTGCAGAGTAGTATTCCATTGTGTAGATATACCACATCTTCTGAATCCATTCCTCCTTTGAGGGACATCTGGGTTCTTTCCAGCTTCTGGCTATTATAAATAAGGCTGCTATGAACATAGTGGAGCATGTGTCCTTATTGCATGCAGGGAAGGCCTCTGGGTATATGCCCAGGAGTGGTATAGTCGGAACCTCCGGGAGTGTCTGTTCTCCCACAGTTCCACATCAAATTCCTTCTAAACCTTGCCTCAAAGAGGATGTCTGCACCCTTACCCCAGACCCTTCCAGGCTTCCCCACTCTCTGGGGCCTCAAGTCTCACAATGGTTAAGGGCATCATTGCTCATTGAGGTCTGACTAGGCAAGTCCTTTGCTGTGTGTTTGTCAGGGGTGTTGAACCAGCTAATATATGCTGCCTGGTGGGTGGCTCAGTGTCTGAGAGATCTCAGGGGTCCAGGTTTAGTTGAAACTGTTGGTTTTCCTATAGAGTTGTTATGGATGGTCCCGGGTGGGGTCCTTGTGAACCCAATCCCTTAATGAATAAAGGAGTCATGTAGGCATGTAGGCAGGACTTCTGGGTTAGAGAGGAGGAGAGAGGAAGCAGGAGAGAGTTAGCTCGCTTTGGAACAAGGAAAGCAGAGGGGGTAAGATGTAGCCATAAGGTTTCCTAGTATCATGGTGGATCCTCAAGGATTCACCACCGGAGGGATCAGATTTTTTTTTTATTTTTTTTTTTAATTTACATTCCAAATCACTTCCCCTTTCCCCGTTTCCCTCCCTCCCCCGAAAGTCCCATAAGCCCCCTTCCCCTCCCTCTTTTCTCCATTCCAACCCCCTCTCGTTACTCTGTCTCTGGCGTTCCCCTACATCCAGTATTTCCAGGACCAGGGGTCTCTCCTTCCATCTTTTTTAGAAATCTATTGATATGCGGATTGTGTCTAGGGTATTCCGAGATTCTGGGTCAATTTCCCCTTATCAGTGACTGCATACCATGTGTGTTCTTTTGTGATTGGGTTACCTCACTAAGGATGATATTTTCAAGATCTGACCATTTGCCTAGGAATTTCGTGAATTCATTGTTTTTAATTGCAGAGTAGTATTCCATTGTGTAAATATACCACATCTTCTGAATCCATTCCTCCGTTGAGGGACATCTGGGTTCTTTCCAGCTTCAGCTCCTCATGGTACCTTCTCCAAAACTGACCATATAATTGGTCACAAATCAGACCTCAACAGATATAAGAAGATAGAAATAATCCCATGCCTCCTATCAGATCACTATGGAATAAGGGTAGTCTTCAATGGCAACAAAAACAAAAGAAAACCCACGTACACATGGAGGCTGAACAATGCTCTACTCAATGATAACTTGGTCAAGGTGGAAATAAAGAAAGAAACCAAAGACTTTTTGAAAGTTAATGAAAATGAAGGCACAACATACCCCTAATTTAGGGGGACACAATGAAAGCAGTGCTAAGAAGAAAATTCATAGCCCCTGAGTGCCCGCCAAAAAGAAACGGGAGACAGCATACACTATCAGATTAATGGCACACCTGAAAGCCCTGGAACAAAAAGAAGCAATACACCAAAAGAGGAGTAGAAGGCAGGAAATCATCAAACTCAGGGCTGAAATCAATCAAGTAGAAACAAATAAAACCATACAAAGAGATCAACAAAGCGAGGAGTTGGTTCTTTGAGAAAATCAACAAGATAGATAAGCCCTTAGCCAGACTAACCAGAGGGCACAGAGATAGTCTCCAAATTAATAAAATCAGAAACGAAAAGGGAGAGATAACAACAGAAACTGAGGAAATTCAAAAAATCATCAGATCCTACTACAAAAACCTGTATTCAACACAACTAGAAAATCTTGAGGAAATGGACAAATTTCCTTGACAGATACCAAGTACCAAAATTAAATCAGGATCAAATAGACCATCTAAACCGTCCTATAACCCCTGAAGAAATAGTTGACATTGGAAGTCTTCCAACCAAAAAAAGCACAGGTCCAGATGGTTTTACTGCAGAATTCTATCAGACCTTCAAAGAAGACCTAACACCAATACTCTTCAAACTGTTCCACAAAATAGAAACAGAAGGAACACTACCCAACTCGTTCTATGAAGCCACAATTACACTAATACCAAAAGCACACAAAGATCCGACAAAGAAAGAGAATCTCAGGCCAATCTCTCTTATGAATATCGATGCAAAATACTCAATAAACTTCTTGCCAACCCTATGAAGAATTGAGTTGGGATTTTGATGGGGATTGCATTGAATCTGTGTATTACTTTTGGTAAGATGCTCATTTTTTACTATATTAATCCTGCCAATCCATGAGCATGGCAGATTTTTCCATCTTCTGAGGTCTTCTTCAATTTCTTTCTTTAGAGACTTGAAGTTCTTGTCATACAGATCTTTCACTTGTTTCGTTAGAGTCACGCCAAGATACTTAATATGGTTTGTGGCTATCGTAAAGGGTATTATTTCTCTTACTTCTTTCTCAGCCTGCTTATCCTTTGAGTATAGGAAGGCTTCTGACTTGCTTGAGTTGATTTTATATCCGGCCACTTTGCTGAAGTCGTTTATCAGCTGTAGGAGTTCTCTGGTGGAGTTCTTTGGGTCGCTTATGTATACTATCATATCGTCTGCAAATAGTGATAGTTTGACTTCTTCCTTTCCAATTTGTATCCCTTTGACCTCTTTTTGTTGTCTAATTGCTCTAGCTAGAACTTCAAGTACTATATTGAAAAGATATGGAGAGAGGAGGGCAGCCTTGTCTAGTCCCTGATTTTAGTGGGATTGCTTCAAGTTTCTCTCCATTTAGATTGATGCTGGCTACTGGTTTGCTGTAAATTGCTTTTACTATGTTTAGATATGGGCCTTGAATTCCTGATCTTTCCAAGACCTTTAGCATGAAAGGATGCTGAATTTTGTCAAATGCTTTCTCAGCATCTAATGAGATGACCCTGTGGTTTTTTTCTTTGAGATTGTTTATGTAGTGGATTACATTGATGGATTTCCTTATATTGAACCATCCCTGCATCCCTGGGATGAAGCCTACTTGATCGTGGTGAATGATCGTTTTGATGTGTTCTTGGATTCACAGATTCAATGCAATCCCCATCAAAATCCCAACTCAATTCTTCATAGAGTTAGAAAGAGTAATTCAAAAATTCATCTGGAATAACAGAAAACCCAGAATAGCTAAAACTATTCTCAAGAGTAAAAGAACCTCTGGGGAATCAGTATCCCGGACCTCAAGCTGTACTACAGAGCAATAGTGTTAAAAACTGCATGGTATTGGTACAGTAACAGACATGTAGATCAATGGAACAGAATTGAAGACCCAGAAATGAAGCCACACTCCTATGGTCACTTGATCTTTGACAAAGGAGCTAAAACCATCCAGTGGAAAAAAGATAGCCTTTTCAACAAATGGTGCTGGCTCAGCTGGAGGTCAACATGCAGAAGAATGCAAATTGACCCATCCTTATCTCCTTGCACTAAGCTCAATTCTAAGTGGATCAAAGATCTCCACATAAAACCAGACACACTGAAACTAATAGAAGGGAAACTAGGGAAGAACCTTGAACATATGGGCACAGGGGAGAATTTCCTGAACAGAACTCCAATAGCTTATGCTCTAAGATCAAGAATAGACAAATGGGACCTCATTAAATTACAAAGTTTTTGCAAGGCAAAAGACACCGTCAAAAAGACAAAGCGGCAACCAACTAACTGGGAAATGATCTTTACCAACCTTACATCCGACAGAGGGCTAATATCCAAGATATACAAAGAACTCAAGAAGGTTAAACTCCAGAGAGGCAAGTAACCCTATTAAAAAATGGGGGGTTACAGAGCTACACAAAGAGTTCTCACCTGAAGAATATCTAATGGCTGAGAAGCACCTAAAGAGATGTTCATCATCCTTAGTCATTAGGGAAATGCAAATCAAAACAACCCTGAGATTCCATCTCACACCAGTCAGGATGGCTAAGATCAAAAACACAGGAGACAGCAGTTGTTGGCGAGGATGTGGAGAAAGAGGACACTCCTCCACTGCTGGTGGAATTGCAGGCTGGTACAACCACTCTGGAAAGCAGTCTGCCGGTTCCTCAGAAAACTGGGCATGACACTCCCGGAGGATCCGGCTATACCACTCCTGGGCATTTACCCAGAGACTTTACCTGCATGCAATAAGGACACATGCTCCACTATATTCATAGCAGCCTTATTTATAATAGCCAGAAGCTGGAAAGAACCCAGATGTCCCTCAACGAGGAATGGATTCAGAAGATGTGGTATATTTACACAATGGAATACTACTCTGCAATTAAAAACAATGAATTCACGAAATTCCTAGGCAAATGGTCAGAACTTGAAAATATCCTTAGTGAGGTAACCCAATCACAAAAGAACACACATGGTATGCAATCACTTATAAGGGGGATATTGACCCAGAATCTCAGAATACCCTAGACACAATCAGCATATCAATAGATTTCTAAAAAGATGGAAGGAGAGACCCCCTGGTCCTGGAAAGACTGGATGTAGGGGAACGCCAGGACAGAGTAACGAGAGGGGGTTGAATGGAGAAAAGAGGGAGGGAAGGGGGCTTATGGGACTTTCGGGGAGGGAGGAAACGGAGGAAAGGGGAAGTGATTTGGAATGTAAATTAAAAAAATAAAATAAAATAAAAAATTCTTGCCACCGAATCCAAGAAACACATCAAAAAACGATCATTCACCACGATCAAGTGAAAAGTTTCAAGAGGAAGTTGCTAGACTAGAAGCATGAACATGCGATCATTGTAAAAAAAAAAATGTCCTCAAGACATGGCATGGGTCCTTCTATACATCAAAAAAGAGAAAGGAGACAAAGAAATGCCAAACCCTCCAGGGTAGTGTCTGTGTGGAGAGAATACTACTACTGAAACTTGCAGGTCTTTTAAAAAGTGATCGAACTTGTGTTCACCAGGAGGAGAATAATACATGCCTCCTAATGAGCACCCCATGAGCGTTTCACCTGCATCTTCCTCTCTGCATGAGCAATACATAAGTTCCAACCTAAATAGCCATTCTTAGAACAATCAGGACTTATCCAGACAAGGTCACTGTGGACCACGAACAGTGTCCCACATATTTTGTCTCTAAAACAACATAATAAATCATTTTCTCAGAAAGGGCTGTTTATTCTCTTTAAGCATTTCCTTGTAAATAGTGCACATTTAAAAAATTAATGACAATTTGTTTACTGTCTATTCCAAGAATATTTGGTAATACACATTTGGTTTTGACAAATTAAAAATAAACAATAAGTAAAAGGAGGAAGAATGTACAGTTGGATGAGTAGAGGGTATCAAGAGAATGTAACGGGATGATTGGAGAAGGGTGAATATGACCAAAGTACACTGTATTAAACTCTCAAAGAAGTAACAAATGAATTTGAAGACTCCTCATGACTTGTTGCTATATTCAAAGACCATAAGAAAATTTTCTCCTTTCCAGGAAACGCCAATGAACACAGAATCTCACCCTGTCAATATGTATAGAAACAAAAGACTATGGAGTTCTCAGCCCCTAATTGAACACTCATAACACAGTCTTCACATTCACGGCCTAGGGATCTTGAAGAGGAGACTTTAAGAGAAGGAAGCAGTGCATAACAGCGAGAAAGCTGGTTTGGGACACAATGAAGCAGCAGCACAAATAAGCTTGTAACAGCAATTGTAAGCAACACGCAAAAGACCTGCACAACCTCAATGAGCCAAAACTCCCAGTATAGTTGAGCAAAGTGGACATGAAATCCTGCCTCTATCTGAAGATCTACAGACATTTGGTAGATTCTGAGACAAGACTGCACTTTTTATTTTTAATTCTGTGATCCCTTTTGGGTCAATCACACACCAAGATAGGCCCCATCCCAAGACCAGTTTAGCAACAAAAAGGCTCTGTGTAGGTGGGGAGAAATGAAAATTTAAAGATGGGTGGGAAAAGAGAGAAGATTGGAGAAGGTGGTTGTGGGAGCCATTGGTGATATGAGCTTGTAAATAAAGAAAATATCTACTAAAAAATACATTGCATGAAATTTTCAAGTAATTAATAAAAATGTCCCCCCTTTGGATAAAAGAAAAAAAATACATAACCAAAATCCCCAATATACCACCAGACCAAATTCTTATCTTTCCTTTTTAGGTAAAGGAATGTACCATTAGAGAACTTAGCTTTTTTTTATTAGATATATTCTTTACATTTCAAATGTTGTCCCCTTTCCTGGTTTCCCCCCCCGAAAACCTCCTAACCCAACCCCCCTTCCCCCTGCTCACCAATCCACCCACATCCTGCTTCCCTGTCCTGGCATTCCCCCTATACTGGGGCATATAACCTTCTCAGGTCCAACAGGCCTCTCCTCTATTTGATGTACTATAAGGCCATCCTCTGGTGCATATGCATCTGGAACCATGGGTCCCTCCATTGTATTCTTTGGTTGGTGGTTTAGTCCCTGGGAACTCTGGGGGTACTGGTTGGTTTATATTGTTCCTTCTATGGAGCTGGTAAAACCCTTCAGGTCCTTGGGTCCTTTCTCTAGCTCCTCTGTTAGGGACCCTGTGCTCAGTTCAATGCTTGGCTGAGAGTGTCCTCCTCTGTATTTGTCATGTACTGGCAGAGCCTCCCGGGGGTGACAGCTATATCAGGCTCCTGTCAGCAAGCACTTGTTGGCATCCACATAAGTGTCTGATTTTGGTAACTGTATATGGGATGGATCCCTAGGAGGGGCAAGTCTCTGGATGGTCTTTAGTTCTCTTGAATAAACAAAATAAGCTGAGGCTATTAGTACACCAGCTACTAGGAGAATCACTTGCACCACAGGCTGTAAGGATGTTCTTCTTCACTTGTTCATTTATTTGAACCTGAAGGAACTATAATGGAATACAAAGTGTTAAGTTTCCCTAAGCAAACAGTTCTGAAGGCATCCCAAGGGCTAAAATTTCTCTCAAGGGATATCTATTTTCTCGCAGTATTACCTCTTTTAAATTCATGACCTCCTTTTTCTTATTTTTGTTTTACACACACACGCACACACGCACGCACATACACCAATTCAAGGATGAGAACAAACACCATCAAGAAAACATAACTCTGGATCACTGAGCTATGAGAATTCCATTGTCTAAGTCTGGCAATAAACATAGTATATTGGTGAAATGAAAGCTACTAACAGAAAGGCATTTTCCAGACGTGTTCTACATACATTTATTTGAAGTAATGATGAAAAAGCCTGCTGGATGCTGTGTTCTTTGTTCCACCAGTACACTGACAATACAGTAGAGGGAAGTTTGACATGCTTCTCTATTGATACTAAAAATGTCCAGTTTCTCTGATAATTGTGCACACAATTCTTTTTTATTGATTCTTACAGAATAGCAAACACATACTTACCAAAAAAATTTTCCTATTTCCCATTCAGTCCATCAACATCTTTTCACTAAAAGAATTCATTCATATACTACTAAAAATGTGTTGACATTTTCACATATCAATGTGCCACCTGTATGTACTATAGCATCCTCCTTTAAGTGGCTACCTATTACATATATTTACCTTCTATAGCACATGCTGTCCTATCCAATTGAATCTGAACTGCATGCAGAAAATATACTCCACACTTTTCAAAGAATAAATAATAAACTTCGTTAGAACAATGTTGATAAAACATAAAGCTAGTAATCCAAAAAAATTCATAGGGGAATCAAAAATACATAAACCATAAAACTATTTTTCAACTCACATCACATACCCTCTTCAGCCTGAGTTTTAAACTGTTCTCCTCGGTGATTACATTTATACATTTTAACTCACATTTCATGTTGCCATATAATCAGTACAATACACATACACAACAAAAGTTCATGCTAATAACACACCAGTCACTCCTAAGTTACTCTAAATTTCTATTCTATGACAGGCTTAGTTTGTTTCCCAGAGAAAAACAGGTGTATGCTTATGTAAAGTGAAAAAGAACACAGACCTCTTCATTATAATATTCAATGAAGATACTTACTTGATGATTTGTTATTCATGGAGATAGGAATTTAACTGGGTGTGCACAATATAAAACCTACTTTTAAAATTATAGTGCAATTTCCTAATGATGAATATGTTCCAAGGATTCTTGAATTCCAAATTAATTATAGAATGAAAACTTGGATTAAATTGAGTAATTACATTAAAAATTATTTGAAATTGATCTTGTATTTGAAACAGAGAATAGGTTACTTATATCTGATGTCCAAGTCTATCATTTCTTGACATGTTCTAGATTATACAAGTATTTGTAAGTGGATATAATTGTACTGTCATGTTTATTATGTTAATATGATACATATACATGTGTTTTTACATATAAGCATAAGTCATTTTAAAATGTCAAAGGGTATAAGCCTATATAGAAAAATTATATTATACTAATACTATATGTTTATATATTTAGTCCATATTCATATCTATCATTGTAGAACAATATTGATATATCCAAATTTTCTGTCAAGGTTGTAATATTTAGGTAGACATTTCCTAATCTACATAAAAATTTTCCCAAATTTGTAATGCTACAAATGAAGTAAAAGAAGTAAAAATTTAAACATTTAATTTCTTGTGAACTGATCTTCCCCTAAAATACAAAAGCTGATTAAGAGTAACATTTTAGGAATCTGAGGTTTCTGCATCAGTGAGACTGCACCTCAGCCACCATGCCATGGAAATAAATGCCTGTCTAAGCTTAGTGTTTCCCAGAATCAGGACATATGCATGGCCTGAAGGTAAGGCAAGTCCCGTAGCACAGGAAAAATAGAGTAACTGAACTTTTCTTCTGAAGTTTCATGTTACAAAACTGCCAAAAAAATCGACAAGAAAAATAGTAATACCGTTAAAAGGAATGTGACCATCCATTTTCAGGGCCTTTATGTGAGCAGCGGTGCTGAGTCTCTGAAGCCTGTGGCATTACCCTGCATGTTCTTCTGATGTCTCCACAGAGAGAAATGAGGAGAAACATTGTCAGAGATACAGTGAATGGTATAAACTGTGAACATAGGTGCTGATGGAGTAATAATAATACCTAGAAATTTGAGTAGCACTGTAGGACATATAGCTTCATGTCCATCAATCCAGATATCAATACATCTGTTTATGATTTAAAATATTTGAAGAGTATATGAGCAAAGAAGCCGAGCAAACGTCACTAAAACCACTTGTTTCTACTCTCCATTTCTAAGTGAAAAATAGAGTTTGAAAAAAACAGCTATTTTGAGAAAATAAAATATGCTGAGGACCTTGTGGCTAGCCAGATACTGAAACTGATTGGTAACTGTCCAGGAAATATTAATTTCTTTCATCACTGTTTTATTCATTGTTAAGGCTGGATAAAGTTCATATGTCAATACACTTGTAATTATTGAGCAGAGGAAACCAACTCTGAAAATTGCCAAGAAGGCAGTATCTGATCTATAAAACATATCTTTCTCCAATTAACCAGTTCATGATGTTCACCAACACTATGAATGCATTGGCCTTAAACTTCTCACTATGAACTCCACACATAAAGTAGTTGATACTATGTACTGTAGGGACACCATTGTTTCCAAGAGGATACTCCAATTTCTACTACAGTTCTAAATTGTTAATGACAGTCTTCTGATGCCATGTCTACCTGATTCTTAAGAATCATAGCATACTAATTTAATAAAGTCTTACATACCATGTCATATAAACATAAAGAATCAATAATGGGCAGGGTTTACAGTTTTCTTCAGAAATAATATTACATTTTTCAGAAAAGTCCAGCTGACCTTCATTCAGATGCTATATATCTTACAGGCGATATAATGAAGTCCTCTATAATTAATGCTGAAAGAAAACAAAATTGTGATATGCTGTCATCAAAATGAATATATTCATTTACATGGTTTTGACTGTCTACATATTAAATTTTAACCATTTAATTTCTGACAAACAAAATTATAAAATTATAACTCACATAAGAGTCAACAGCATCTAAATACTGCTATATAACGTAAGAATTTCATTAAATATTTCAAAAGGTGCCAGTATAGGCTCTTATTTTCCAAAGTTCTCCCTAGGAAACAAACAGCCACTTAATAATCTTACATAGTTATTACTCCTCAAAAAACTGGGACTAACAGGATGGATAATTTTACTTTTTATAAGGTCATATAAGCATACCATACACCGGCATGTGAGTTAGTTCATAAATGTTTATTGATTTCCATGATAATCCTTTTCATTTTTGACCTCTAAAACTCAGGTTTAGCATTTTCTTAAAACTTAATGTATATTTCACTTAAGATTTAGTAATATGGGTAGTTTGTTAGGAGACGGTATAAAATTGCTTTCGTTTGTAATTGAGGGTGGTAGTAATTTAACTAGTCTAAAGACCTGTAACTATCTTTTCCATACATGCAAATAAATTTGGAAATTCAAAATCATTTATAACAATTTTTCCTATTGTTATAAGCAGACAATAAGCTTACATAAATTCATCTGCATAAAATGAACCCTCTTTATTCTCTGTGTCTCCTCTCTTTGTTCATGCACGTGGTTCCTTCACCAGCACAAGTTTCAGGTACAAACCTTGTTTTTCCTCCACTTTGCACCAATATCTGTTCATTTAAAATTACTGTAGGCACCAAGGTATATAAAACACAATACACACCCAAGGCAAGCCAGTGAGTCTACAACAAGTCATAGCATTCAAGAGTTAAATAATAGCCGAAGGAGCAATAACACACAAGAAAAACTATCAAAATAAGCAACCAGAAAAAACATGTATGAAAACCTTTAGGAAACTTGGTAAGGTTATACACACTGGTATATATGGCCCAGCACTGAAGACAACTGGGCTCTTTGGTAAGACTCTGTATCAAAGTAACAGCAATGAAAACATTTAGATTGAAGAGAAAGCCATGGGTTATCACAAATGAAAGACAAACTACAACTACTTCCCTCTAGAGCAACATTAAGGAAAGAAAATGAGACAAAAATATCCTGAAATTTCTCATAAATGCCAAATATTTAGGGGCAAAATAATAAATTAGGTTAGCATATGAAACATTTTAGGCAAAATTTCTAAGAACAGAAGCAGGAGCGTACCTGGACACAGAAATGAACTCTTTAAATGGTTCCTTCTCTATAAACTACACCCGTGCACTAAAACTATGTACATTCTCTGTTTCTGAGTTGGTCACTCACCCTGAACTACTCTTCATTCTCTATTCTTTGGTTTTGGAACCAGTTTCTCTACTGGTTTAGCATTGATACGAAGCAGAAAAGAAGCATAAATGGACACTTTTCTTCAAGTTTTCCAACTTTCACAATGTCTTGTTATTTGCACCAGCCCTATAGCTTACTGAGAACAGAAGTGCTCTATGTGTAAACAGATGACATGACTAGATGAAAGCGAATAGCCAGGGGCAACTGGAAGTGTTTAAAATAAAGAGAAAAAAGTAGACTAAATATGGCCAGCAGACTCGATTATGGCCACAGCTACATGTGAGAGAGGGAATAGAGAATAGAGAAAGCATAGTGAGAATACAATGGTTACAAAAGAGTATCTAGACTGAGGGAAGGGCCAGCAGATGGGAATCGGGGCTTGGAAATGCATAACTGAGTGGGGATGAAGAAGCCTGGAGACAAGGGACCTGATATGACTAGATTGGGGACAACAGGTATATGTTAACAAGAGAACCGTAATACCCATTTGCCAGAGGTAAGGGAAATAAATGCTTCTTTTGGCAGACATGAACACACTTCACAAGTTTCTGAAGGAATGCTGCCTTTTATCTAATCAGAAATCCTCCTGTAGTCCAAAGTAGACTTCATTTTTGGATAGACCGTCCGTTTAAGTTTGGGAAATCGGACTGTCCTTTCAAGCTGACACTCTCAGAGCACGGGGATGCTTGGAATATATAACGCATATATGCAAGTCAGTGTCAGATACGGAAAGTTTTAACAATGACGTTTAAAAGTATACTGTATTCTGAAAATCATGCTCAGAAACTAACATACACACATAATAAATAAATAAGGCTAAACTGGGCATTACTGAAACAAACAAAAACAATGGGAAGTGAATTACATAAATGCCAGAAATAAACTGTGAATAATGGAGACTCATATTTCTATAAGGTACCAAGAATATGAACATAAAAATTAGTATTCTGTCCTTAAGAATCTACCTTAGGTTTTTCACTAGTGCATTTCCATGCAAAAATATATAATATCTAATCTTAACTTTCTATGGGTTTCTATTAAGTAGAAACACAAACATATATAGATGCACACACA